>VZDJ01000187.1:1506772-1570189 GCA_008694505.1 Cyanoderma ruficeps | reverse complement strand
CCCTTCCCCCCTTCCCCTCTTCCTCCCTTCCTTCCCAGAAAATGTTGTTTCTCAAAATGTTGTGTCTCTAGATTTAGAAATTGTTTGAAAGAAGAGAGAAATGCACTCAAGGAGAAGTGTCAGCCCCTACCAGCGGGATCCTGGCAGAGGAGCAGCCAAAGCAATCTCCATGTCAGGTGACATACCCCCATCTCAGACCTGAACCAAGTGACTGGCAACTTCTTATGCAGAAACACTTGTCAATTTATTCTGTAGCTATTACAGGAGACCAGCCTGTGTCATTTAACCTTTCTTGCCTCCTGCCAAGTCTGAGAGCTCTGCATTTTCTTGTGTTTCTTGCTATTTTTGACCTATAAATTGTTGTTTTCGTAATTTCACGAAAACTACAGGAAACAGCAGTTCAGAGAAGATCCAGTATCGGGCTCCAACTGTGAAGGGACGTTTGCTTTGATAAGACTAGTTAAAAGCAATAGTGTATTGTACAAATACATGAAAAGGTTGGTTTTTTTTTTAAAGTTACATATGTAACAGAATTAGGCAAACCATTTCCAACTCCCATCTCAAGCACATATTGTTGTTCATTCCTGCCAACTGTACAGAAATATAATAGAAGAAAGTCACAACTAGGGTAATGTTAGCTGCAGAGGTGGATGGATATTTGAGAAAAAACACCCCTGCTGCTGTCATTATGCATCTCTCCAAATCCCCATGGGTTTCAAATGTCAAAGGCCTGCATAGGAGCAAACTCCACTGCAAACAATACTCAAAAGGTCAACCACGTTGCAGTGTGAGTCAAAAATCAGCATGCCTTTCGGAACTCGTTCTCCAAAGTAGACCTCAGTAAACGGGTAGTAACATGCCACTGAGGGAAGAAAGAACCGTGCCTCCCTTTGGAGGAGAAGAAAGTAAACACTTCCTATAATGTCCAGTATGTTCACACTGCTTAGCTTGCTAAAGCCATCCTCCAGCCTGGAACAACTTCCTAGTGGTAATACTTTGCTAGAGGTAATTTGCCCAGTAATCTACTATGGGAGAGTTTTGTCACTATTTTCCTCTTTCTTCCCCTGTCCGTTTCTTTCTGTCTGCATTTTTCTTGTTTTTATTTTTGCAAGCAATTCTGACAAAAAGATATAAAGAATCTAATGGCATGTGAGCAAGTATATTTTCTGATTTATTGAGTCATCTTCCTCTTACTGCTTTCATTTCACTAGTACTAAGTGTTTTCTCCTCCCCCTCTTTTTGCTGGTCTCACCATGCCATGGCAAAGCAAATTCAGTATGAGATTTCTGCTCCAGAGATCATCATCTGTTGGGCACAAGCAACTATCCTGAAATAAGAAATTCAGAAGGAGAGAAATTTAAGTACTGTCAGCAGAGATCACAAATGACACTGCCAAAATCCATGTATTAGATGACAGTTGAGCAAAGAACTACATAAACTGATAAGTGAAAAGACTGAAAGAAATAAGGAAGATGAAAAAGTTATTTGAGTGTTATATTTAGGATGTGGCAGAATGTCTTAATATAAAATATTTTTTCTGTAAAAGATTTACACATGAAAAAAACCAACACCAACAGAGACTTCAAGCAGCTAAATGACAGCAGAAATTTAGGACAGTGGAATCATTTCGCTAGAATTACAGTTGGTGTGTTTTTCTTTCATTTATACCATTAACAGCTTAAAAGAGAGAGTCATATATCTAGGAAAAAAAAAAGGACCACATAACAGGTTAATAAGTCTTCTGTATTTATGTCCGGCTTCATTTTTCCACTATAAGAAATGGCATACCACAAAAAAGTACATTTAAATTTCTCCAATGTAATTAAAATCCATTTTAACAAATTTGCAGATGCAGAACCTTCATCTGTATTTGAATGAGACATGTGTCTCTCCTCAGGATTCAGTACAGTGTAGATCCTCCTGAAACACATTCATAGCTCCCAACAGTATTTGAAAGATAATTTCAGATTCCAATAATTTGATCTAGTTCAGAATTTGCTGGAAAAAAGCAGCAATCAATAAACATGAGGATTTGGGTCAATTACTATAGTATTTTTTTGCCAGTGAAAGAATCCTATGAGCAAATTGTTGTGATCTGTAAAATAATAAATATACTGCTGTACTACATACTGCTGCTTCAGTTCTTAAACATTTTGAATGGCTGAAATAAGTCAGATAAAAATCCCAAACAAGCAAACAAAAAACCCCAAACACAAACACCAAGCAAAACAACAACAACAATAAGCCTGCACATGATTTATTTTCTGTGTATAGTTTGTTTAACTCAAAAGTTGGTCAAGAACCACTGGGAATATTTGCCTGCTATATGTCTTCATTTGACAGAAGTTCATTTCTTCTGGTAACTAAAATTGTTAAAGGATATCAACTCCAATGGAAAATCTCTCTTTTCTGACACTATCTTGTGATTTTCTCGTTATATAAACATTAAATTCATTGCCCCTGTTCAAACGAGACTACATTTTAAATTGCATGATAACCAAGATTATATCAAGAAGAATTCTTGCATGCACCAGGTATTCCCTGCAACTCTTCTGGCCAACCAGCAAAACTCTGGTTAGTAACGGGCCTGCATGACTGCTAAAGCAACAGCGTGAGAGATAAACATACAGGAGATATGGACTCAAACGTGCGATTCACACCTGGGGAAGGAGGTGACAACATACTTGTTTCAGATACGATGCTTTTTTCAGACAGATTTTATTACCAGGTTCTATTTAAACAACTATTCACCTGAATAGAAGTATCAGCTCTGTTTTTTTCTCATACTCTTCATGTTGTTGGTAATATCATTTCCCATTTGGTATCTTAACAGAGTTTCAAATTCTTTGAACGTCCAGTTGCATGGAACAAAAAGAATTAAGCAATACTATCCTAAACTTCAAATGTTGCACTTTATGCCTGAAGTATTGTCATAGGTTAACACAGTTTGGTTTTGTGGTTAATGGAATATTTCTGTGCCAGGACCTTGCACTTTGTTTTAGAAAGGACAGGGAGACCTATCAGGAGCCAGTTCTTTTTATTTGCATGTGATTTGACCACTAAGAGAGTTGAATGCAACTTTTGGTAATACCCTTGTAAAACTGAGTGTGCCCAAACCAAGCCCTTTTTTTCCCGGCTGGAAGAGAAGGTAACACAGCCCTGAGGAGTGACCCAGGCTGGCCGGGCCCCACTGTTCCCCCGCTGTGGGGGAGAGCCGGCCCTGGTCTGGCCGTGCCTCCGGGCTCCGCATCGGCTGCCAGGGGCGGGGGTGGAGGCTGCAGTTTAACATCTAGTGAACTTTCAAAGCTTACCCCTGAGCCAGCCAGGGCTGGGGGAGATATTCCCTTTTTCCCCCCTCACACTGTGAGACTGGGGCGGGCAGGAGGCCTCCTATGATCCCTGACTGCCTGAGCCGCTCCAATCTCTCCGTGTGAGTTTCTCCCCCCTTCCTCCATCAGCACGGCCGTGAAGTCTGCCACAGCGGGGAGAAAAGAGGCCTGGGGAGATATAACCCTTTCCTCGCAACATGAAGCTTTTAAGACTTAGCTCTTCACATAGAGAAAGGAGAGACAGAGTGAATATAGAGAAGACCCAGCATAACAGTCAGATGGAGAGAATGAGACTTTCTTATTGATGTATGGAAACTAACTCTGTAGGTAGATTATCCTTTAAATCATGGCAAAAATATGCATTTGGGGAGATGATTTTGTGGATTTTTGAGCAAAGGTGTTTGTGATGGACTGAGTACTATTGCATTAGAATCTGATTCTTATGGTCCCATAAGATGCCTGAACAGAGAGAGAGAGAGATGAGAAGCCCCCTGCACCAGTGAAAGAAGTGAAAAGACATCTCTGTTCCTTGAGATGAAGGATTCTTTGCCTTTGAAGTAGCTCATTTTTAAAAGGTGACACCTCAGATGCTTGAGTTCCTGTGACCCGTCAGCAGCTTGGGAAACTGCTAATAGGAAGAGACCACATAGAAGCAAGTTTCCCCGGGCGACTGTTCCTGTGAGAGTTCCGACCCACAAGAGAACTGTTCTAGGTTGTCAGTGGGGGAAAGTTCCATGGTAAACTAAGAGAGACTCTTCTCCTAAAGAATTGATGAAAGACTGTATTCAAATGGGGAAACTGACTGAACATCATAGGTTTTGTCTCTATGGTGTTTGTAGAAAAGAGAACACTGGTGGGAGGAAGAGAAGGGTTTTGAAGATTTCATTTTTTCCCCCTCCTTTTCTTCTTTCAGTGTGTGCTAATAAAATCTATCTGTTTACTTTTAAGTTGAGCTTGTTTTGCCTTTTTCTCCCAATTCCTATCTCGCAGAGGGAAAAGAGAGTGGACACTCAAACCACTGCACTAAATTTGGCAAAACAGAAATTCAGCAAATGTGAAACCACTACATTTTTACATTTTTACCATTCATTTTTAATTTCTTATAGCCTTGTTCTTTCACTCAAATAAGATTTGATCAGAAGGTTAGGTACAAGCAAAGTCAATCTGTCAGGGCAACATTTGTGTCAACGGACTTGACCAGCAAAGAGAGAAGATTCCTGACCGTTTCAAGACAAAAAATAAATTTATTTATTCTTTTGCACTGATACTTTCTCCAACTAGACAAATTTTTTTTGACAACCTCCACATTTCAGTGTGTATAACAATAGTATTAGTGTTATATTTTTTTTGCAAAGCATTTATCATGAGACAAAGAACTTAATAATCTGGAAAAATTAATAAATAGCTGCATCTGCTATGCATTTTTATGCTGGATTTGTATCAAATCTTTCACCTAGAATCACAGTCAAATGTATGTGGTATTTATTCACTGTCTTGAATAAATTCAATTTCTAGCAATAAATACTTGAACTTAACACTCCTCTTCTGACTCTAGTTCTTTTTTTTTTTTTTTGGAAACTTTGAGAGCATCTGTCACCTCTGGTTTTCACAATTTTCATGATTTCAAGTCCATAGATATTAAACAGACATGATTATATAATCACCAAAGTTAAGGACAAGGGAATGATAAATATACTCAGAAAGTTCTCAAAGGGTACTACCAGCGATTATTCATCCTATCATAAACTGTTTGGGTTTTAAATTGGTGTGGAGTAAACAGCCCCAAGTAGTGTCTCAGTTAAATAGTGATCTGAAGATCTATGGCACAGCTCTTTCCATTCTGTCTTTCATTCAACATATCCCTGTAACATCCTAAGAGATGCTGAAGGCAGACCTACCACAGACATGTTTTTTATTCAGCCCTAAGGCTTTCATTCAAAGCCCAAAAGAATCTTTGTGACCATTGTAAACACTTACTTGGTACATATGTTCACCAGCTTGGTTGCTGGTATTACAGAAGTATTTTGGAGATGAGCTGTCATGAAACAACAGAAGCAATTTTGGTGTCTTAATGGTTCACACATTAAAAGACAATCAGAATAAGCTAACCTGATGATTATCTCTGTACTGAAAGATAATTGTGTAAGTTAAGCAGCCCCCAGAAGAGGATTTTCCTACTGATTCATTAACTGTAAAGTGAAATCAAAGACTCACAAAATGATTGAGGCTGAAAGAACCCTTTGGAGAGACAACTCCTGCTAAAGCGGGAGCACCTAGAGCAGGCTGCTTGGGACTGTGTCTAGTCAACTTCTGGGTGGCTTCAAGGATGCAGATTTCAACATCTCTCTGGCAAACTGTGCAAGTGCTTAGTAACCCTTACAATAACAGAGTGTTCATGTAGAACCTCCTGTCTATCAGTTCATGCCCGCTTGTGACCTTGTCATTGGGCACCACTGGAAAGTATTTGGCTGCATCTTCTTCTCACCCTTCCTTCAGAGATTTATATACAAACCCCTGCCACAAATTTTCTCTTCCCCAGGCTAAACAGTCACAGCTTTATGGAATAGTCTTAGAAATTCTTGTCCTCTGAATTTAGAGGAAGAAATCGGGTTGACATTTTTCTGCAACCAAGTGAAGAATATCTGGCCTCCAGCCTACAATCTACACTGATAACAATCAACACAGCCTGCAGCTTGCTCCTGTGTCACCTCATTCCGCAGGCCTTTTTGCACATACTTTGGGTCTAAGCACATGCAATGAGGGGTTACATTACATACTTGCCTGTATGACTTGCAAGGCACTTGCAGAAACATACAAAATGAAGAAGATATCCGTATAGGTAAGAGAGCTATGTGTGAACACTAACATATTAACAGTTTTGTATGAATAACAATCAAATAACTGTTACATGACAAGAAGGAACTACAACTCTTAAGTAATGTATTGCTGCCATATCATTATAAAAGCTGATTCCTATTGGATTGTTTGATTAATCTCTATTGTGATGAATAACCAGCAAGGTATTGACTAGCAGTCCTTTCAGCCATATATCTTCAGGAAAAGTGTCTTTTAAGAGAAAGATAGGAGTAACATACCTCAGTGCAGGTAGGTAGACTGAGAAAAGAGAAAAGAGCAAGTATACCTTCTTAGGAAGCCTCTGGAGAACAAGAGAAAGGATTCTTAGACCCCAAGGCTAGAAATATCAATATGGATTCACAGTGATGAACAATTGATTATACAGAAATAAAATTTGATGGATTCATAGCTCCTGCCAGTGCACAGCCTCAAAGCACTCAAACTGAAATAGGACAAAAATACCTGCCTTATTAAGTGGCTTTTGATTTGGGGAAGAATGGGAAAAAGAAAAAAACCCCATACAACAGACCAGAGATTTGAAATAGCCTTTTGTTAAGGCCACCAGCCAAACTGGGCTCTTTTTTGTGCTTGAAGACTGGAAACATATTACTAAAAAAGCTGCTTCAGCACTTTTAGCTTTATCAGAATCCTAGAAACACGAAAAATAAAGGGACAGGTTCTAACAGGAATAAAACTAGTGGAGTAATTTCATTAAAAGAATACTTATAATCAAAAAGAGAGAAAGGAAACATAATTTAGGTACCAGAAAGAACCTAATTTATGACTGTTAGACAAATTACTTCCTGTGCAGAAAATACCCCAGATGGATGAATGTACAATAATCCATCCATGCCACATTGGAAAGTGGGGGGAAAGGACAAATTGTACAAGTAACATTATTCAGGGACAACAATTTTCTCAGAGGAGTATCCTTCTGATGACTTCACTTGAGCAGCTTGAGTCTCATTAACTAATGTAATTTCACAACAGTTGTTGTAGTAACCTTTTCAAACTGCATTTCCCATAGCAATCATTTTTTCAATAAAATAGAGCAATTTTTTTCTAGTAAGAGCAAATTGCAATGAAGAGTAATTTGGCTAATGATAAAATAATCTCACCACCAGTCACAGAAAATTTTGAATACCTTCAGCTATACTCTGATAATGTTTAAGATCCTCTTCCAATGGGTACTTGTGGCTCTATTAGAAATAAAGTTTTCAAAGGTTTAGCATTCATTTCCCCAGTGATAATTTATATATATTTTTACATGTTCACATATTATAGAGTTTAGAGGAGGAAAATTAAAAAAAGGAAAATGACCCTCGGTTTTCAATAATATTACATTCTTGCGATTCTTATTGAAATATGTTGTTAAATCCTTTGAATGCAACTACATGCAAAAAGTACAAGCATCTGCTTTTTCACAGAATTGTTATCCATAGAGCCAGCCTTCCTTTGTTGCAGTCACTGCTGTTAGCCATAAAGGCTGTCCAACAGTTTTCTGATTACATTATTCATGCATTTCTTCACAAAAATAAACTACTGCTGTAATAGCATGACATGAAAGTATGATGTGAACTTGTTTACAAGCTCCCCTAGTGACTGTAAGCATGGTTAATTTGGGATAGGGAAAGATATAGCATAAAAACAGGCGTAAAACAGTAAACACCGCAGCATTTCTTCCTTAGGAAAAAGGCAGCAGTGTTCTATGAAGTCTAATGAAGGGCAAAGTAGCAAATTATTTTCTTATTCATACTTTTAAATCCCTGTTTTTCATATTTCTCCTCCCCTTATACAGTTGACTGGTTGAAGGGCATGAGCAGGGAAGTATAGATTATTTTATCAGTGAGACTATAGAAAGCAAGCATTACTCGTAGACTATACAAATTACAGATTTTTAAAACACCAGGAATATATTTTGCCCTTCTTTTTGAAGCTTAATAAGAACAGGGTAGTCAGTGCAAAATTTTGTGTTACAGAAGCAATAATATCTCATTGGTGGAGTCTGAAGTCCATTATTGTCCCATCAGACTAAGTTAAAAAGAGCAGGAACCTTTAGGAGAATTAGCAATTTGTGGAACAGGAGGGAAGGTAAGGGTGGGAAGTGGGTTTAAAATAGCAGCAACCTCGCCTAGGACTCCTTCACTATTAGCTTCTACGCTTCAAAAGAAATCACTGTAAATCTTCCTCGTGAGAAAGAATCTAAGGAAGGAGAAGTGAGCAAGTTGCCTGCTGTGTCAATAATGAGTTTTATCACATGGAGCTCTTTGAACTTCAGGATTGAGAGCTCCTGGGTGAAAATTAGAGAACAAGTCAACAAAGGAAATTTTGTTGTTAATGTCTACTGCAGGCTGTCTGACCAAGGAGACGAGGGAGATGAGGAGTCCGTTTGTCAGCCTCGGAAATCCTCCTGCTTGCAGGCCCTGACCCTATCAGGGGACTTAAACCAACTGTGATATCTGGTAAAGTGGCCCAACAAACTGCAAGTAGTCCAAGAAACAGCTCCATTAAGGATAGCTTTCTAGAATGGGTGATGGAGACTCCAAAGAACAGTCATTGCTGGATCTGTTGCTCACTAATGCAGAAGAACTTACATGAAAGGTCAAGACTGCAGGTGGTCTGGGCTGCAGTGATCACTCCCTGGTGAAATTTTGTTATTGCTAACAGCCAACATGACTTCACTAGGGTGGAAATGCACCTGAAAAATTTGGTGGCCTTCTACAGTGGGGTTAGAGCATTTGTGGATGAGGGAAGTGTGACTTGATGTCATCAGCCTTGAGCTGTGCAAAGCATTTCACACAGTCCTTCACAACATCGTTGTCTCAACATGGATCTGACAGGTAGAGCACTCAACGGATAAGGAATTGGCTGGTGGATCTGACTTATAGCGGTGTGGTCAATAGCTCTTTGTCCAGGTGGAGACAAGTGATAACTGGTGTCCCTGAGAGGCCTGCACTGGAACCAATGTTATTTAATATCATCCTCATTGACATGGACAGGGGAATCGAGGGCACCCTCAGCAAGTTTGCTGATGACACTAAGCTGCGTTGTGCAGTTGGCAAGCTGGGGAGAAGGGATGCTATCCAGAAGGACCTGGACAGGCTTGAGAGGTGGGCCTCTGTGAAACTCATGAAGTGAAGCCAGGTGAGTGCAAGGTGCTGCACCTGGATCAGGGCTATCCCAATCACAAGTACAGTCTGGGCAGAGAATGAATTGAGGGCATCTCTGAGGAGAAGGATTTGAGATAGCTGGTGGATTCAAAAATGGATATGAGCTGGTAATGTGCATTCTCAGCTCAGAAGGCAAGCCATGACCTGGGATGCATCCAAAGCAGCATGGCTAGCAGGAGTCTGGTGAGAACCCACCTGGACCTGTGTGTCCAACTCTGGGGTCTCTGGCACAAAAAGGATACACCCATTGTGCTAGTGGGTCCAGAGGAGAGGCAAGAATAAGATCAGAACACCTACCATTTGACAACAGGTGGGGAGAGTTGGGGTGGTTCAGCCTGGAAGAGAGAAAGCTCTAGGGTGACCTCAGAGCAGCTTTCCAGCACTCATAGGGGTGTTTCAGGAAAGATAACAAGGGGCTATTTATCAGGGCATGAAGTGACAGGACAAAGAGTAATATATATATATGGACGAAGAGTAGGTTTAAATTAGCTATTAAGAAGTATTTTATTGTGAGGGTGGTGAGGCACTGGAACTCTGCTCACAGAAGCTATGGATGCCCTGTCCCTGAGAGCATTCAAGGCAAGGCTGGATGTGGCCCTGAGCAGCCTGGTCCCGTGGAAGGTGTCCCTGACCATTACAGGCACGGTGGAACTGCATTGTTGTTAAGGTCCCTTTCTACTCAATAATTCAGTGATTCTAGGAGTCTAATTTCCTGCCGAAATTAGAAGCAGATGCATAGCTGTCATGGGTTGACGCTGGGCAAATGCCAGTGCACCCATGAGTATATAGTTTTTTAATAAACTACTGTGAGATGTGGTCAGGAACAGAGCAGAGCAGGCCTATCACTTGAAATAGGAAACATTTATTAACCTACATAACAATAACAATAGACAATACAAAACAACAGACAATAAACACAAAAAGAAAACCCAATCACCCAAAGGCAGAATAAGAAACTTCTCACAACACTTTTCCTCCTCCCCCCAATTTCCATCCTTTACAATGCTCAACAGTTGACGCCAGCACGTACCCTCATATCTATTTGCTTAAACCTTTCACGACCCTGGGTTCCTAATCCAAGCCATTATCCTCAAAAAANATACAGTCTCATTTATACTCAGAAGAGTCAGGGTCTGTCTATGGCTCCCATTACACAAGAGACGTCCAACTCAAAGGCCACTCGTCTTCATCTCTGGCAATCGGGGGAGATTCCTTTCATCTTCCTTTATCATCTTGGTCCCAGGCTGTTCTCTCTCGTCTAAAACCACCAGCCATGAGGAACAGTGTATGGGACAGTTCTCTTCTGCCTTAGAAAGAGTTAAAAGCTTCTATCTCCCGGCGAGGCTCAGGCAGGCACAGCAACTCCCACACGGCTCGCAACTCAGCTTGGCACCTGGTCCCTGGGGGAAAGAGAGACGGGCCGAGGCGGGAGGGGGGGTAGGGGACAGGGACGGGGGACGGAAGGCACCCCAAGGGTCTCCACCCCTCCATCCTGACCCAGCTCCTGTCTCGTTCCTTCTCTTCCCCCCACCCTGGAGCCCAGGCCTACCCCAGCCAGGCCCACCTGGCTCCCCTGCCCCACAGGGGAGAGGAGAGAGATGCTCCCCTGCCGAAGCAGAGCCAGGAAAAGAGGAAGTATGTCGGGAGTCCTCGCTTTTAACCCCTTGTGTCCTCAGAGGCGTGTCCAAACTCTCAGTGGCCACCGAAGATGCCAACATCCAACCTGGCCACTGATTGGTTTGACCTGAGTTTCCTAAAAAAAAACCTCACTTCCCCTCAAACCACGACAATAGCACAGGCTCTACTTCCAAACCCAAGCCAACCCTTTATAAAAACAAGAAAACAAAGTTGCATTCAAGGTCTTTATGTTTCCCAGAAAAGACAAACTCTTGTGCTTAAGCCTTAATAAGAAGCAATAAGACCCAACAGGAATGGATTTCAGAGAAAACTTGCTAGTAGCCTGACATCCATACTCTAGAGGAGTAATTTCTAGAGACTACCTGTAGTTTTACATGGATTACAGATTCAACTCTTTTGAACCTGCATATATGCAGGTTAAGTTACATATACATACTTATATATACATGTAAGTTACGTATATGCAGAGTATGTACTTTGACGTTGCTTTTTATCTACCATTTTTCTGCACAGGCAGATTTTGAGAATGAAGGAGGAGCTTCCACAGAGCTCCCACTACCTACTCACATGGGCACATGTCAATAATATTCAATAAGATTAATTAAATCTAGGAAATAGTAGGAGAAAATTTACATGACTTAATTGGTCTACAATGTTTATGTTTAATTTTTAGTGGATTAAGTAGCAAAACTCACACATTTTTGAATAATCATGTAGGCATGCTAATACCCAAGACAAAAAGGGCACATGACATTGAAGAGATGTTGGCATCTGAAACAAAACTAGGCTTTGACAGTGCACTTTTATGTACAATGCAGTGGTAATACAAATAATGCGGTGGAGTTAATTATCACTCAGCACAGCTGCAGATTTAGAGACCTACTCCTAATACCTTCTAATTCATATAGATTTTACAAATTTAACTGCATCTTCTATATTTTCAAAGATATGTCTGATTAGGAGATGAGATCACAAGTTTAGCAGGCTATATAAAGAACACAAATCAATCTCAATTTTTTAAAAATAAGATCTTTTCTTTATTCTTTAAGCAAATGTCTTACAATCATGAGAGAAGGATGGTAGAAAGAATTCTAATTTTTCAAAGTTCAACCTTCTTTTAATGTTACTGTCATGATTCCGTTCCCTAGGGATTTTCACACCACTTGACTTGCTTACATAATCCTTCTAAGTCAAATTCAGCTTTCATTTATCTGCAGTAAATTCTTAAGAGTTAGTCCTTGCCCCATTAAAAATCAATAGCAAAACTTCTGTTTACTCATCTGGGCTTACATTTACATCTGAGTTTCCTTTACTTACATCTGTTGGAGGCACATCAGATTTAAAATTTGGTCACCAGAAGCAATTTAGCAGTTGTAGAAATGAACAGGTATCTGTGATAATATGCATGTGTGTATGGCAATACAAATGTGTGTACATTCAAGCGTTCATACTGTAATAGCACTTCATTATTTATTTGAATGTCCTTAAACGTCACCTTTTATAAGCCAACTTGAACAACACAGAAAGTAATATATTTAAAATTTGGAAGAGCCATTTACACAATGAACAATTAGCATGCTATTGCGGTGCATGTTTTCGGGTTTTTCTAATGTTCTGTATTTTTGTAGTGGTTTGTCCCAGTTTNATAGTGTTATAAATAAGGTGAACCAAATGGGGATTAAAAAAACCAAAGTTTTATTTTTCCCAATTAAAGAATTTGCGATACAAAAAACCAACAAAAATTACAGCAACAAATAACCAAATAATAATGAAACCTGCAAAGGTCCCAGCCACAGCAGAGCTCAGTTTCGTTCGAACGGGGAAACAGACTCTGGACTGGCTCCTGCCAAGTCCCTGGGACATCTGTTCCATCGCCATGCTGTAAGACTTTCTTTTTATACGCTTTTTCTTCCCCCAGGCTAGGTTTTCCCTTGATACAATAGGATTTTACTAAACATGAGTCCTTTCTTAGAGTTTATAATTTTACTGAAACCAAGTTTGAATGGGACCTCCGGATTAGTAAAGTGGTGATGTTCTCCAGACGTTCGGTGTGTACTGTAGAAGCTGGAAGCGCAGGACGCCCGGTGGGGAGTGTATGGTCGGATGTCTCGTCGCTGATGGCTGAGATTTTATCATATACTTGAAGATCTGATTTCCCGGACTCCACCTGGTCTTATTGTAACATAGTCTTTCATTTGTAGATACAATCCCCAAAGACCAGGACTTCTCTATTGTACCAACCGAAAACGGCCCTCAACGACCATCGTCCTTCATTTGTGTCGGCGGAGGCAGCCCTCAGTGGTCCTCCCTTCCCCCGTGTGTCTCTGTGACCATAGTATGCGATTGAGAGAGAGAAAAGAAAAGGAAAAAAAAACCCTATTCCCTACACCTTTCCTAATGTATTTCTAAAAGTTTATTAATTTTCATGCCCAGATCAATATATGGACTGCCTATTTATATCAATAGCTACACCTGAAATATATTTGTACAATGTTAAGAACTGCTTTTCAAACAAATCAAGTTCCACAAGAAGAGACTGAAATTATACAAGGTCACCCTCTGATTGCTACTAGGACATCTACTGATTGCATATTTGCACTACCTTCAAGCTAGATTAACATAAACTTTTCATTTACATTACTTGTAAATTTAGTAACTTGATACTCTGTTTTTAATCTTCTTTGCAAGTTTCACCTCATATTTGTTAAGCTTGTAAAGATAATTAGAGAGAAACAGACACACATTGATAGATTGAAAGGTAGAGATAAGACATTGGCCTTCTGGGGGCTCAGGGTGAGGAGAGAAAAAAAAAACGATGCCTAAAAACTTGTTCTACTGAGCTCTTTCTGGTATATTCATCAACAACAATCAGAAAATGCCTTCTCTTGCCTGGTTATTCACCTATTGTTACTGAGGTTGCTTCTGTATGAAAACAGTTGAAGTGTTTGCTACTTGCTAACAGTGATCCTATGACACAAACAAACCACAAACTGCCAACCTTTTGTGGGTTTGACTCACATTTCTGAGGGCCAACCTGCCAGAAAAGTGGCTATAATTAATTTGAGTGAGACTGCTCCTTGAAGGTGTTTTGTAAATCAAAAGGTTTAATGAATAAAAATAACAAAATAACAAGCCTTACAGAAAACAAAAAGCCGTGCACAGGTGCCTGAGAAAACCTCTTGCACCTTGCTAAGACGCCTCCAAAAAGTCTCCTCACTTCCTTAGTGCTCCTTCCTAAATACTGAATGTTCTAGGAGGGATAATCCAGCTTGCTGCCAATAAGATCACGAAGAGGCTTTGAGTTACACTCTCAGCCCAATCCATGCTCTTCTGCTGGCACTGAGCCGATCTGTGTCAGCAAGGTATGGAAGTTTCTAGGTAAACTTCCCGGTATGTCTAAAGGTAATCTGAAACTCTTTCCCTATTTGGAAGTACCTGCTGAGGGTGTGGGGTGCATCACTACATCTTTTCTTTCAGTTTTAATTTCATCTGTCTGTATTCCACATTTTCCACACCATACCGATCTTTTATTGTATGAGATCAAGCTACTTCAGCACAGCAGAAGTGAGGTTGTTGATAAAAAAATCAGAAACATCTAAACCATAGCAATAGTTTTGGGCTTTATTGAAGGTAAGGATCAAGTTGTTAAACATCTTGATGAAAAAATTTCCAACAGAATGGAGGGAGGATAAATAAATCCCATTGAAAAGCAGGAAAACAGAAGGAAAATTTTAACTTCCACTCAAGCTCCAATAAGAACAAAAAAGTAAGAACAAACAAATTTTTATGCCCCTTGGGTTTGGTATGAAGTTCTACCAACACACAAATGAAAAAAAGTAATTTCTCTGCACAATCCTGAATCTACCCATTATATATATATACATTTTCATAGAAAATAGTAGTTTGTTCTGTTCTTTATTTATCCTTTTGACCTTTTTTTCCCCCATGTGTGTTAGTTTAGCACAGATGGTGAGGTGCAATTGGTGATTTCTTTTGAACTGACAACCAGAATGAACAATTGCATGCAGAGAACCACCTCTGGGACACACACAGCCTTTAAAATGTTAGAAGAAAGCCTGGGATTGCTCTCTTTTCCTTCCGCCTTCAAAGGAGGTAAGGCAGTCCTGTCTCTCTCCTTTGGAGGGGCCCAACCTGCCTGGGCCCCAGGCCTTCATAGGAGGTCCACCTGGCCCAGTGACTCCCAGGCTGGGAGAGGGGATGATGTGCCCCCATCCCGGCCCAGATCGGTTTTTAGCAGCTGGAAAACACCCTGCCATTCCCCCTGTGTGGGGAGGAGCTGGCCCGAGGCCTGGCCGTGGGCCTGGGCCTTTTTCTCCAGCAGGGAGAGGGGAGCCTGCAGCCTGCAGCTGCTCCAAGCTGGGCCCACCCTGAATGAGACCGAGGGGTGGGGGGCAAGGAGCCTTTCATCAGTCGGGCCCTGCCTGAGTTTTTCCCCCATTCCCGCGTCAGAGATCACGTGAACACGGCAAGTCTGGGCAAGCTTTAAGTCTTTCCTGCCAGGAGATGGGACTTCCAAAGCACTGGCTCTTCCCAGAATGAAAACAGACAAATTGATGGAGCATAGAGAAGACTTAACATAACCATCAGATGAAAAGTGTGAGAAAAGGATTAATTAGAGGAGGGATGAAGGAGTTGCCTGTTGGCTGGACTTTCTTTTTTGAGCTATGGAAATGAACTCTATTGGTAGATTGTCTTTTAAATCATGGAGAAATATGCATTTGGGGAGATGATTTGTGGATTTTTGAGCAGAGGTATTGGTGATGGACTGTATGGTCCCGTGAGATGACTGAATAGAGAGAAAGAGATGAGAAGCTCCCGCACCAGTAAAAGAAGTGAGAAGACATCTCTGTTCCTTGAGATGAGAAATCCTTTGCCTTGAAGCTGCTTATCTTTTTAAAAAGTGACACTCCAAATGCCCTAACTCTGTGACCCATAAGCAGCTTGGGAAACTGCTAATGGGGAGAGACCACATGGAATCAGGTTTTCCCTGGGTAGCTGTTTCTGTGAGAGTTCTGACCCACAAGAGAACTTTTTTTAGGTTGTCAGTGGGAGAATTCCATAGTGAACAAGAGACTCCTCTCCTGAAGAATAGATGAAAGACTATATTTAAATGGGGAAATTGACTGAATGTCACAAATTTTATCTCTATGTTGTTTGTAGAAAAGTGAGCACTTGTGGGGGGAGGAGAAGAGTTTTAAGAGTTTCTTTTTTTTTCTTTTTTTTCCCTTTCTTTTCCTTACTGTGTGTTAATAAACTAGATGTTTACCTTTAAATTGAGCCTGTTTTGCCTTCTCCCAAAATCCTAGTTTCTAGTTGGCAAATAAAATTTGACAAACATAGAACCACTACACCAGGCAATAGATAATCACTAGGTGATTATAGTAGAAGGCATTTGGGTTGGGTTTTTTTTCCCTAGTTATCAATATTGGAGTCCTTATCTAAAACCTTCTGAAATAGTTTTACATATTTTTAAATATTTAAATAGTGATATTTCTCACCTGTCCATTGTCCTTTTTTGTTACAACACTGCTTAAACAGAAATATCCTCCCCTGATGCAAACATACCTGTTAATTCCTAAAGCACCTAGTCTCATTCAAGATTTATGACAGACCAAAATGTACAGGAGTGGGCATATTTCCCAGGGTGCCACATCCAAGAGTGGTCCTAATTATGGCCAGAATTTTAATGTTTTTTCTCAAACACATCGTACCCAGTATCCAGAACATTCAGGAAAGGATCAGAAGCAACACAGTGATACCCATGTGTTGCCCTGAGCTTTCTGTCTTTTTGTCTTTCTGTACAGCTTTCTCACGCAGCTTCATGAAAACAATGTCTATTCTTAGAATGTTTGCATACTTTTCCTGTAAGAGAAGAAATGGTTGATGGTGATGTCCACCATCCAGGTTGAAGAGGTGGCGACCTGTGTAGCCAATCTCTTGACCTCTGTACATATCTATAAATACTGGACTCAGATTTGAATTAAAAAGAGTTTTCCCTCACAGCTATGGTGTGAGTTTCATTTCAGTGTTCCTGAAATTGGGACACTCCCAGCTTCAGCTCACAACACCCACGGGAGTGTGTCAATGCCAGCAAGGAAAAACAGTGATAGTCATGTTCAGAAAGGAAAGGGTAGGGGAAATCTATGGGGCAATATCCCTGTTTGAAATCAGCTCCTTCAATGTCAGCTTCCCTGGTCACAGGGAAGAAGATTGGTAACTCTGGTCTTTCTGTTGCCATTAAAGCCAAGGATTTAGGAAAGATCAGGCAGCAGAGAGCATTAAAAAGGTATATAACTTGGAGTCAACAAATATCCTGCAAATGTGAAGCAAAATCAGATACTTGGGAAAAGGCACATATACCAAAAGGGAAAAAAGCTACACAGATAAACAAATTATCTGGAATTTATCAAGTACAGCTTCCAAAATTATCCACCACTTTTGAAATCGTGTTCAAGTACCAACAAATGCTGAACACCAAAATCAATAATCCTTACAGACATGATCATACCTGCATTAAATGTACACCTGAAAAATCAGAAAGACAAAAGCTTATAGACATAATCTTTCACTACATCATACACATAAACTTGCCAGAGACCTCTCTTTATTTATCTGCAAAAATAAGTAGTTTTTCCTTGGCAAAATAGCAATGTTGCATCTATATAATATGCATATTTAAGAACATGCAGTAGTATACCATCACTATAAAATTTCTAAAAAAAAATTTCTAGAATTTCTATAATTTCTGTATTATGTTTTCTAAATGTTTTACTTGACTAAAAGTAAAGTTCTTTTACTTTTGCTGATTCACAAAGCAACTGAAAACCAACCTCCTTTTCATATTTCCTGCAAGTCCTAAATGAACTATCAATCACAATCAGAAGAGGAGCACAATGTTAACAGCTTCTCTTAACATAAATCTGCAGCATTATTTGTGACATAGCACTACCCTCAAGAATGGAGAGGAAAAAAACCCAAACCAAAACACGAATCAGCTTCTTCCAGCATTTGGAAGAAAGGGAATTTTGCTGTAATCAATATTCTTATCAGTTGCTATAGTAATGCCTGGCAAAAACACTGCATGAGGATCTCCCTGAGAGTTTGGGAGATGGTCTCTACTCCTTGGCTTAATGCTTCTTTGGTGATTCTTCTTGCCTCTTAGTTTGACTTGATGTCAGTTTTATGGTGAGACAACTGTAACGACTGAGTGGAATTACTAACCTAGAAATGGTCCTGTACAGCAGCCCAGGATATCCAGTCAGCAAAAGTGAGAAGAGAGGATTTCAGAGTATAATTTTTCATGGGCTTCAGAATTTAGGCTCAGTGTCAGAGCGGATCAGTTAATTTGTCTTGGCTCCTTCCTAAAGAGATAGTTTCTGTCAATTCAGGTCACTGATCCGTCTGGTCATGAAGTCACACAGTGTTTGCCATGGCGCACAGCAGAATTTGATCCTGAGGAAGGAGTGGGAAATGGAAACAGAAGAAGAATACCTTTTCTTGGCAACACATCCTGGAGTCTTCTTAAGTCACATAGCTACAGCTTTTACGTGCCTCTCTGGGTCTCAGAACAAGAAAGTTTATTCCATATGTACACAATGCCTTTAACATTTCAGGATCCTACTAGTCACATTTAATGAAAATGGGTCTTAATAATGCTGTGTGTACACATAGAGCTTGAAAGACAGTGTCTTAGAGTTCTAAAGAACTTACGGGTTGGAACTAAAAATATAATTACAGAACAGTCATTGCCAGCCTACTCAAAGCATTAAACATGAGACCGAGGAAAGTAGGGAATAGGTGTAATATTAGAAGAGTTCTGAGACATTAGCACCTGCTGTCTGCCTTCTTGCTTAAATAGTATTAGCTACTCTACATGGGGCTTTTGCTGTTTCCATTGCAGATATTTGTGTGCCAGAGGAGGCTTGTGTAATGAACTGTCCAAAAGACAAAATAACATGTCACTATGACTGTTTCTGTATTAAGACTGGCCTGGTTTAAAAAAGAGATTTTATTTGAACACCGATTAAGATGAATACTTTAAAAAATTGTATCAATCATAAGATAAATAAGTACAATGAACCAAATTAAATTAAATTAATTAAAGATAGTGATGTATAAACCACTCCCTTATATGTTGCATATGAGAACTAGAACAGGATCCTAAAAACATAATTCCATCAACTGGAAATAATTTTGCAATCTTTGGTGCCCTGCATACAGGAAAAAAAGTATCTAGTAAACTTGCTATGAATGCTTGTAAAGCCACTTGCAAGTCCCCAAATTATGAATTTGAAGTTTGGCAGTAGCATCAGCCTACTGTCTGAAAGGAGTTTAAAAGTTTTTCAGCTATGCGAGCAGCAGTGTAGAAAGGCTGGCCTGGCAGCCACTAGGCTCTATCTAAGCCACTAGAACAGAAGAGAAGGAGGTAAAAAGGGAATTATACTCACTTTTTAGATATGTTTTAGTATACAGCTTAGAGACCTTATTTACTGTGATTTGTTTGCCTTTATCAATACAGAATAAAGTCTCACCTTTTGCACAGTTTTGGGTATTTTTCATCTATCTGCCAATGGTCTGGAAGCAAAAAGGTCTGGTAACATTTTCAGGGTTTCAACTGCATGAATAGTTATTTGACAACTTCAGCAGTGGGAGTTGAGTACTGATATGGTTGAAAAATCCTGTTGTCCAAGGTTAAATTTGAGTGGCACCAGCAGAGTCAGAAAAGCTAAAAAAAATTACCTAGGAATGCAGTTAAAAATAGACTGCTTTAAATAGACTGGTCAGAGTTTAAGCCATTCTATTAGCATCACTTTTATATGCAGGGTAGCTCTAGAGAGTTTATCTGGATGGGGCAGGAGGTGCCAAGGCCAGGTTTAAGTAACAATTTAAGCAGAACAAGACCTCTGATTTGAACAGTGTCTTCTGACTTGAATTTAACATATTATATGTGTAAGTCCTCTATAACATAATTTTTCATTCAAATATAGACAGGAAATCTTCAGATGTTTCTCTCTCTCACACACACATGAACAAACCAAAACAATTCTGAAGAATGTAATTTTGAAAAACTAAATACAATATTTGAGAATTCACACTAAATAAGTTTCTATGCAATGCCTGGGGAAGTGCCCATGACAAATTTTGAGAAAAAATTGTAGATGTTTGTCATGAGTCAAATTGCCTAGATGAATCTGTATGAAAGATATACTGGGGCAAGAACCTCCCAAAGCTCCTCTGGAAATAAGTAGAAATACAAAGCATTTGTCTACCAGTTTTTTCCAGCATACCACTTTTGGACTCTTCTATTGAACCCCTGATATGGCTGGATCCTTCACTTTGTACCACTTTCATGTAAGCCCAATTTATTGCAGAATTCTCAGAATTCTTCTAGTCTCCTATAAGCTTGTAGCCTAAATATATATATGTGTGTGTGTGTATGTATATTTGTTTATATTTATTTATGTCATTTTGGGACATAACAAACTGAACCTTCACTTCTGGAACAGGCATGTAACTATCCATGTGGCAAATAGAGGAGCAGTCTAGAATAGTCTTAATTCATAAATGAAACCTTTCTGACTTCAAGGGTCACTGAACATCAATGCACCAATGAAAAAGATTGCAAGATTCACCCAATTGCACCCCTCACTCCATCTTATCCAGTCATCTGCTCAGATATCACTTAACAATAGCTATATCCTTATTTAACCACACAGAGCCAGCAATGATCATTTCTTGGTTTTCCAGATAGAAGGTTGCTAATTTTATGGGCATTGTTTTGTGGAAAGCAGAAATGCACTGCAGCTGCTTAGTGGAAGACTGAACTTTCCGATGCTGAAGGAATTCAGATCCTTATTGGCTTCTCCCCCTTCTGATTCAGTTTCCACAGAAGTTTCTCATCATCTTCTCCATCACCCCAAAATCTGGTTTCAGGAGTGTGAAAAGAGCAATCACCAGTAACTGTCAGTCCCGTGGGATTATCTCTGCCTCTGAGTCACCCTCCCTGCCCACAGCCTGTTGTCATGGAAATCACTGTTCTGTTGTGCTGTAGGATTGTCTCTCTGCTGACATATCATTTGAATCTGCAGTTTTCCCGTCCCTGGGGAATGCTATTCACTCTCACCTCCAGGTCCTGAGCATTCAAACTCTATATTATAACCCTGGACTCATTCCTGCTTTTTACTTTGTTATTCTACCATGCCAAAGAGATGTCTCCAAAGAACAGATAACATTTTAAACAGGCAGGGAGCAGAAGTTCTGTGAACACTGACTGAAATTATGAGGCACCAGGTATACTGATAATGAGGAAGAAATATATACATATTATTAAAAGAAGAGCCCAATGGGCTCAATCACGCCTTTGGAAATAGTAGACCTTATCTTTATTCATTTTTGCTCCTAAGTAACCTGATAGAGTGCATAGTAAATCTACTAGACAGCTACATTAAGAAAATAATAAAACTAGGTATTCGAATTTTACAAGAAGTGATTCTTGTGAATCTGTTCTAAAGCAGCTGTTACTATCACATAATAAAACAGTACATGATATAGTACTCACGTCCTACAGCCTTTTAAATTTCTGATTCAAGCAGTGGTAATTCTGCTAAGTCCTAAGCAGTCCTTAAAAGGTCTCATGAGAAAATAAAAGCTATATTTGCAAAAGTTTAAGAGGAATGTTGATTTCTGCAAACAATTTATAAATGGGAAAATTACATCCCTCTATCCTGACTCCACAACAGCCATCTCAGGCTGCAGCAAAAGGCACCAGATGGGTGGCATTGCTTGACCTGGCTTGGGCACACAGACCATTCAGATGGCCCCAAAACTCCCAGCATTCTCACTGTCCTTGAGTTTCTCTGTCTTGCTCCCCTAGAGTCTGTAACATAATTACATTATCTGCTCTTCCTTAAACCTGGGGTGGCATTTGTTGAATTGCTGGTAGCAGTTTTCACATCTTAGGAATTTCCACTTCTGTGGTATCAAGGGAAATAATTTGTACTCTATGGAGATTCAACATTTTTTCAGGCTGTTTAGACTACAGTTATGCTTGAAATCTGAGCCAGATAACCACTGAGGTTTAGCTGTGGAGTTAATGATGTTAAAATGCAGCTGAATATTTTGGTAGCAAGTTGTAAAAGAGGATTAAGAATCTTTCAAGACATCAGGAAATATCAAAATACTCCTATCCTAGATCAGTTTTATGAGATTAGCTGTTCTTGGGAAAATTTTGCCATTGCAAAAAAGCAATGGCATCATTCATACTGGCATCAGAAAAGGAGATGGGGGGGGCTATGACCAAAAATTCTTCAGTAACGGAAAAAATCATAGGTACATATGCCATGACCCCATCACAATCCAAAGGTGATTGTCAACAAAGCTGTAATTTCAGTTTCTCATTTACAACTTGTCTCCTCTATATAGCTGAAATATTTTGTTAAAATGCAGCACTATTCTTTAAATTAAGCAATTCTCAATTCTTCCAACAGTTAACATAATCGAGTATAGATTAGCCATTTCTTTTAAAGCCCAGTAAAGTTTAGCCTTGATGTTTCCATTATTTAGGTAAAAAACATGGAGAAAAAGTCTCAAAAAGAAAGTAATTACTGTAGCACTTAAAAGAAAGGATTTTATTTTAGCACAGAAAAGTGATAATTATTCATATTTTTAAACTTCCAACTTAAAAACTTTTAAAACACTTAAAATTAAAGTAATTTCTGCTACAGAAGGGAGGCCTTATAGCATTTTCTGGTACCAGAAGGGAGTCTACAAGAGAGCTAGTGAGGGACTTTTCAGGCATGGAGCGATAAGAGAAAGCAGAAAGGCCTTAAGATGAGGGAGAGTAGATTTAGATTAGATATTGAGAAGAAATTCCTCACTGTGAGAGTGGCGAGGCACTGCTACCTGTTTCCAGGGAAGTTGTTTAAGGACAACATGTTTGTTGTCCCAGCCCTGGACATGTTCAAGGCCAAGTTTGATGGGACCCTGAAAAACCTGGTCTAGTGAAAGGTGCCCCTGCATATGGCAGAGAAGGGAAACTAGGTGGTTGTTAAGGTTCCTTCCAACCCAAAACATTTTATGATTCTATGATTAAAAAACAAACAAGCAAACAAAAACCTGAAATACACAAATTAAAAGTCACACCTCCTCCTTCAACCCTAAAACAAAACCCAATGAAAAAAGAAACAAAATAAGTAAAACTCAGCAACTATATGTTATCCAGCAGGATTTTTTTTTTAATAAGGAACAGGAATTACTGTGAGCCTCAAAATTCACCATTTGATTTTACAATGAGGTACTGCACAAATAAAGCTTGTAAGATCGAATTTCTTTGATCATTTGCAGTGGAGATCCACTTCTCACATATTGGAAACTTTTATATACAACTTTTGGCCCACTTACAAATTAATTGAAAAAAGCTCCAGCAAGTATTTTCTGTCTGAGACTCTATCATTTCTTGATATTTGACAAGTATTGCCATTCTAATTAATAGATTTACTGCTAAATGTATATAAGCAGTCAAACAAGTTCTGCATGTAGTCTCTGGCTTATTTTTGATTGAGCAATTTTAATGTCAAAATCGCTGAGTGGTTCCTGTGCTGAGGAAGAGTGTTTATATATTAATAAGAGAAAGGGTAAAATCAAAAATTGGAAATGACACATTTGGGATTACCATTTCTCAGGAGAAGACTAGAAATGAGACTTGAGGCTTTAAAAGGGCTTCCATCTAAATGGATCAAATCTAACCTTTCTGAAAAGGTTGTTGAAGTATTGAGATGTTTAATTCATATCCTTGGATGCTACTTTACACCAGTTTATTTTTATGCTCAGCTCTAAAGCTGTGAGGATGTCAAGTTTCCTGAAAAAGAGTAGTTGGACTCATTAAGTAGGGTTAGCATTGTTATGGAAATTTTTAATCAGGTGAACAATTATAAGGTCACCTTTTTATTAATGAATACTTTCACCAATGCTTTGAAAGAAAGAGTTGTCTGTTGAGTCACCATCTCTTTTTAAAATGTTTAGAAGTGAATTATTATATGGCATAAACTATCAGTGCCATATTAGTTTAGATGCGTATGGGATGAGTTACAGTCGTTTTAATTTCATTTAGACCATGTCCTGCAAATACCCTTCACATCTTCCTACAATTGAACTTACTGCATTTGTCTAAAAGAACCTCTCATCATGGAAAGTGTTTCTCATGGATGAAAACAAACACAGAAAGTTACCAGATTATTTTTAAATAATGTAAACATCACTGAAGTTAATATTAAGAAATCAAAAGTTAAAACACAGTGTTCATTTCCCATAAAACAGGAGTCTCATAAAAATAATGGTTTGCATTGTATTTAGAATTACAATTCATTGTACTATTATAAATACATTTAAACAGATTTTTTTTCTGTAATAATAGTTTATATAGTGGTTAAAGAAAACAACCTTACATTGCAAGTGGTGAGAAGTCATTAACTCAGCTAGTCGGAAAAAGGGAGTCTGGGGAGGAGGGAGTTGAGAGAAGGGGAGAAGGAGGTGGGAAACAGAAATGAGGTGCAGTTAGAGGCAGAGTAATAAAACTTTTCTAAACATCTTATGAGTTACAAATTATGGGTATTTTTTTCTTAATTAACCATAACACAGGCAACATCTATATATAACCAAAGATAATGGAATTAATCAGTTTTCCAGATGAAAGACTGTTCTGTTACTTGCAAAGCAGTATATTTTACAGTATGTAGCAGCTGAAACTCTGGAGCAGATTATGAAATCCCAGAGGCTGATCACAGAGAGGGAAGATAAAGAATTGAGACATCTGGACAATATCAATGAAGGAAGACAAAGCAAAGAAAGACTTTGCTGACAATTCTGTTGGTGGAATTAGCAGTATAACACCCCTGGAAGCAAAAAGTGAAGGACACTCTATGACAAGGAAAAAAGGGAATGGAGATCTGAAGGGAAGCATGCAGAAAGCAGGACCTCATTCTGGCCAGAAGGTCTCCTTAGTGACCTTGATGACAACTGCTATAGGTGAAAGCAAAAAATGGAAATCTAGCTAAAACAGTTCAGCTGAAGATAAGTGCCTTTTAAAATTACTTTTTTACATTTAAAATTATGTTTACATTTTTCACGTTTAAAGTTACTATTTTATTCAGGTAGTTTTAGATTAACTGAAAATTCAGTGAAGAGGGACAGGGGAGTGAAGATTCAACTGACAAAACAGACAAGTTAGTCTTTTACATCTTACCTGTGAAGTGTCATTTACAGATGGATTTTTTATCACTTCCTCTGAAATATTTTTCTCAGGATTTTGCTCGCTGCTCAGATTTATTCTTTATCCTTAGTTATATGTTTTAGTTATACCTTCTTGTTCTTGTTATGTTTGCAAATATTCATAGATTTGATTTCCCTCTGTATTGCTTTTTTGCTCAATTATATCCAAAGCTTATAATTTATCCCAAACCAGGCTTTTACATGGTGTATTGTATTTACTTGTAGGATTGGAGATAGGAGAAGAAGAGCAACAAATCATCAAGGAAAATAATTTGATCTCTTTTTCTTTTGTTTAAACTAAGTGCTTCATTATTCCTCAGAAAGAAACATGGTATGTGAAGAGAGATCTGGTTTTAGAGCATCTAGATGTCTGTATTAAAGGAATGGAAAACAGCATATCAAAAAGTTACCACACAACCAAGTAGACATGCACTGAGCTTGGAACCCTCTGCTCATTTTTGCCTTCAGTTGCAGCACATATTTTGTGCAACATTATAAATGGAACTGCCATAATTCTATGTACATTGACATGCTGTGGGATTTCCTCTATCAATGTAAACTATGAGTTTTCTTCACACTTGGCTGAGTTGTACAGTGACTGCTTGGAAGACACCACATTCAGCTTTGGAACTTTAATTTGGTCAGCAGTAAGGTGGTGGTAACAAAATGCACACCTCTTCCAGAATTACCACATTGGGGGATGTAAACAGGAATCTTCATGTCTCTTTGTTGAAGGTATAGACAATCCAACTTATTTTAGGGATTTAGTTCTTTTCACAGACAGGTTTGGTCTTGAGGTGTTGGTCAAGTATCAAAACATAAAATTAATTATTTTCATAAAATGGTATTTTCATTTCAGAGCCAGAAAAACAACAAAAATAAAACAACCCAGATATAAATCCTGGTGCAAGACACCTGGACATCATATATGGATTTGAAAAATTAAGAAGTGCTTAAGGTCATGGTATCATATAATCAAATTCTTCTTCACAGCTGAAAGACTACACAGACTAATGGGCTTTCTGTTTCCCTATTTAAATAGAACAAAACCACAACCTAGGTAATAATTAATGGATGTTGGAAAGCCTGGGCTGCTAGTGAAGGCAATCTTTTCCAATGGCTATTTTCCACCTAGTACAGCAGTTCTTTGGCTTAAAGACTCAGCAGATTAAGACACAACTATGGCTATGATAGCCTGTTAGTCTGAGTATCAGAATGATCCCTGAAGCAGGATGGCTGTGAGTGGTTCAGAAAGAGAATTAGCCTGGGATACGTATTACCTGGGACAGCACTTCAGCACCACTTTTCAGAGAACACCTCAGGCATTTCCAAAGAGTAGGATTCCTGCATAGCAAGTGAAAACTGTTCAGATCAGTCCTTCATTGTTACTTCTCTAATCTGCTTCATTTCCTGTTGCTCCTGTTTCTGAGTTTTCCCTGCACATTATGACTTTTAGGGTATTCCTGGTGACAGTCACAGAACTGGCATGCTACACTTAGAACTTTCTCAGTCTTAAACCAAAATGAAGATATGCAGGATATATTGCTGAGGAGATGCAGGATATGTTAGTTGTGCTAGCTGCTGTAAGTAAAACGAAAATTTGTTTGAGATAATTTAAATTAGGTTTCTTCCCACACAGAGGCTTCTGCAAGAGCAGCGTATTTCTGTATCTCTGATAATACAAAAATGTTTCAAGGAAGGATTAGAGACAGTTGTTAAATGTTGAGCAATAACAAAGGAGGACAATTATAATATTCTTTCTCTTTTCTTTCTGCTCTATTAACTTCACTTTCTTGCATATATAATAATTTCAGACAAAACCTTTAATATATTGTCAAACCAGATGCTAGATGGAGCACTCAGTGCTCAAACCAGTTTCTTCACTCCTCTCTGTTTTCTCCACATATAAAATTTTGTTGTGAGGTAGGAATACTTCATTCATCCACTTCACTGAGCTTTCTAAAGCTAGACAGATGCAATGCTGTAGGATAAAAATCGTGCTTTAGAATTGATGTAAGGAAAGCTCCAAGGTTTTTGGTTTTCTTTCTGTGTAACAAAAGCAGCTTATAAAGGTAAAAATTTGTTCATCACACACCACTAGAACAAAAAATTAAGATCATCACATACATTTAAAAAAGCCATCTGCTAACCTAAGTTTTTCTTTAATATCTTATGCTAAACTGAGATATATTCAAATTCAGCAAACTCCTGCGATTTGGTTTCAAACTGGGCACAACCTAATTGCATTAGTTATAGCACTGAAATCTTAGGACACAACATAAATCTCTTCTTTGAAAAAATTTCTTGGATCTCTCCAGCCTCTCGGTCCAGAATATTTTTGTGCACAGTACTTCACAGATGCTTTAAGAGAGACAGCTATGTCTTTGAATGCCATGTTTCTTCCTCCTGGATGTGAGTGCCACAACACATAAAGCTAGTCCATTTACACAGCAAAAAGAGAGGAGCTGCTGTAACTTTTACGTAAGTTCTTGGCATTATTTACTTGGTTTATATATACAGCAGTAGGAAAAACACAGATAAAATTTGTGTTTAAGCAAAACATGTTTCATAGGTGATTGCCGTATGCTTAAAATTATTTTAGACTCAGTTTGAAAAGTAGACAGAACCTATGATTAAGTGAGAAGTCTGTGTGATTTCCATGTAATTTTGGTTGGTCTCACAGCTTTAAAAGGTTGTCATCAGCTTGATTCTCTCAAAGTGAAGTGAATTAATTCTCTCTGGTGTAGAAAATTTCCCTCTGAGTGATGAAAGAAGTGGGTTTTGTGAAGCAGGATAGGAACAACAAAAAATATCAAGAGGAAATCTAGCTTCTTGGTTACCTTTCTTAAAAGATGAGAGAGGCAAACTGCCAGTAAATAAACCTTTCCATCTCTGTTTCATGGGCCCAATCCCAAACTGTGAGGGAATAAAAATTACCTTTAAACCACAGTTTCCTTCAAACAGCAGATCAGAACCCTTATTGAAACAGAAGCATTATCTTTGAAGCAATTTTGTATCTCTTTGTTTCACAGTATATTTCCTGATAATAACTCTTTCTCTACAGGTTTATCTCCACAGACTGAAAGAAACACATCTTCAACATTTTTGCCATATACAGCTTGTTCTGACCTGAAGCATTTCATTCTTGAAGGATTTGCAAGATGAGACTTTTTTTATTTGTAGATTAAATCCTTCCAACCATATCAAATTGAATTTGCTACTCATTTGATTTATAAAAAGGTAATCCTAAACTTGTCTGATGTATGTAAACCAACTAAGTATTTGAGATCTGTTGAGTCTTAGGTTCTTCAAGTGTTTTCTTGCACATTGACTTTCTGTGCCAGACTTCCTGGCTTCTCCTAACCTTGATTCTGTTGCCTTCAGTTTCCTACCAAGATGGTTAGTTACTGCACTTGTATATTTCAGGAGATCAACTTTTGACAACGAGGTGAAATATTTCTGAACAAAATCTCTGTAGATAACTCTCAAAATTTTTTGTCAATTAAGTTTTGGATGGTATGGATTATTTGAAAAAATTTTAAACTAAAGCAAATTGAATGACCTTGGTTTTTCTTGTCTTTTTTTTTTTTCAGTGTTTTGAGGTGGAGGAATGTTTTTGGTTTTGGCAAAACTAGCTTATTTTTTCAGCAAGTAGTATCAGATTTATCACTGCAATTTCTGCAGCAAAACAAAAAAATAAAGAGGTTCTCTTCTTCTTTTTTTTTTCAACAGAGACTTGAGCTGTTAATACCTACACAGTATACTGGAGATAAAGTAAGATTTCCTACTGGAAAAATGTTTAAAACCATTTTCACAGCTCGGTCTTCTTCCTGGGCCAGCCCTCATACCATCAAATCACAGAGTCACAAAATGCGTAAGGTTGGAAGGGACCACAGTGGGTCATCTGGTCACCACAGTGGGTCATCTGGTCCAACCTCCCTGCTCAAGCAGGGTCAACCCATAGCATATGGCACAGGATTGCAACCAGAAGGTACTTAAGTATCTCCAGGGAGGGAGACTCCACATCTCTGAGCAGCCTGTTCCAGTGCTCTGTCATTCAGACAATAAAGTTCTTCTCATGTTCAGGTGAAGTTTCCTGTGCAACACTTGCTTGTCCTCATGCTTGGCACCACTGAGGAGACCCTAGTTGCATCCTCTTTACCTGCTCCTTTCAGATGTCCTTTACAGACAATGATAAGGTTCCCTCTCAGTTTTCTCTTCTCAAAGCTGATCAAACTCAGCTCCCTCAGCCTTTCCTCATAAAAGAGATGCTTCAGTCCCCTCATCATCTTTGTTGCCCTCCGCTGGAACTGCTCCAGGAGCTCCATGTGTCTCGTCCTGAGGAGCCCAGAACTGGACACAGCACTCCAGATGTGCCTCACCAAGGCTGAGTAGAGGGGCAGGATCACCTCCCTTTGGCCTGCAGGCAATGCTCTTCCTAATGCACCCGGGGATCCCACTGGCTTTCTTGGCCTCCAGGACACACTGCTGGCTCATGGACAGCTTATTGTCCACCAGGACCCCCAGGTAATTCTCCACAGAGTTGCTTTCCAGCAGGTCACCCCTGCCTGTGCTGGCACCTGAGGTTGTTCCTCCGCAGGTGCAGAACCTTGCTTTTATCTTTGTTGAATTTCAGAAGTTTCTTCTCTTCCCATCCCTCCAGCCTGTTGAGGTCCTTCTGAAGGGCTGCACCTCCCTCTGGGGTACTGGCCACTCATCCCAGCTTTGTGTCATCGGGGAACTTGCTGAGGAGGCATCTGCCCGTTCATCCAAGTCATTGATGAATACAATAAACAACTCTGGGCCCAGTATGGAGTCCTGGGGGACAGCACAAGTAACAGGCCTCCAACCAGACCCTCTGCCACTGATTATGACACTCTGGGAGCTGCTATTCAGCCAGTTCTTATTATACCTCACTGTCTACTCCACCAATCCAAACTTTCCAAGTTTGCCTATGAGGATGTTTGGTGAGACAGTGTCAAAAGCCTTGCTGAAGTTAAGGTGCACAATATCCACGGCTCTCATCTTGTCCATCCAGATAGTTATTTCATTGTAGAAGGCAATCAGATTGGTCAAGAATGATTTATGTTGGTGAATCCACACCAACTACTTCTGGTAACCTTCTTGGCATCCATGTGGATATTGACAGCCCCTAAAGGGAAGCACTCCATCCTTTCTGAGGATTTAAGGGAGGCTGACTAGCTGTAGTCTCCTGGATCCTTCTTGTTCTTGTTGAAGATTGGAGTGATATTTGCTTAATTTCAGACTTTCAGGCACCTTCCTGGATCACCACAACCTTTCAAAAAGGATCATGAGCAGCATCTCAGCACATCTGGATTCATCCATTAGGACCCAAGGATTTTTAGGTGTCCAATTTGCCTAGATGTTCTCTCAAGATGAACCCAAATCCCCCTGACAAACAGAAAGTGTCCCTTCCAACATTCCTTTACCGTGGTCTCCTGAGTCAAGGATTCCTGAGGGCTGATCCTGTCAGTGAAGACCAATCCAAAATAGGTGTTTAGTAACTCTGCCTTCTCTCTGTCCTGTTAACAGGATCCCCTCTGCATTTAGTAGCAGGCCCACATCAATACTATCATCCTAACCACTGTAAAAATACAGAAACTTACATAGTTAAAACTGACCTGCTTATGATAATTTGTCCAGATTAAAGTTAAGTAAGTGATAGGATTTGTCTGTTGAAGCCATATGAGCCACAGCAGACACACAAGCTCTTACTGCTCCTAGAAGTGAAGGCTACTGTTGGCTTCACACCATGATTTTACTCCATAAACATTCCTGTATCTTGACAGTGGTTTTGTATCAGTTTTCTCAGATATAGTAGGAATGCTGGTTAATTTATGTTTTCCCAGAGGTGGGATTCTCTGGTCTCTCGTCATCATTCCTACTTCTTGTAGACATAAACTATTGTGCTCTGCAGGCCAACGATGAAATGGAGAGGCCTCTCCACAGGTCCTTACCTCATAGGTGAGTGCTAAATCACAAATGTAGCTATGGTTTTTCACTGAAGAACTAGCAAGGGGGTATGTATTTAATGCATATAACATTGTAAATCTAAACACAGATGGGAGATAGGACTTTCCAAAATGTTTCTCACAAACTACCAGAAGATGGTTAAATAGCCCAGCCCCAAGTATTGCCACTTGAGCAATGTCACTTGAGTGGATTTTTTTTATTTAAAATGTGATGGATTTAGATGGATGTTACTTTGATTCATTCACAAGTGCTTTCATGGGCCAAAAGCAAGAGCAACTCTCCACCTGCACCCTTCATTATGATTTTTATCATTAAAGATATTAGTTCATGTTATCACAAAAATCTATTTTAAATTACTTTAGACAGATTCATGAGCCCAGGAGAATTATTGTCATATAACATTTTCAATTAATTATTATCTCTACTGATCCTCTGCAGGCTCTGCCAGGAGAGGATGGTGATTAGCCTTTGCCTGTCAGACAGACAACACACACAACATGAACACAAACTGCTTTCTGAAGATCTGGTTGTTATTTGTGCAGCAAAAAGGTTACAGTCACAGATAGGTAAACACAAAATAAGAAAACAGATGACAAGTCAAGTCAAGCCTCCACAGTCCCTGAATTTCAGAGACTCACTCATAGCAGCTTGTGTTTACTGTTCCTTCCAGTCTGCTGCAGTGCTGCTGCATTAGGAACTGAAATCATAAACTTTGCAAGTGGAACAGTAATTTCCAGTCTTTCTAAGAAGCATCCATCCCTTTCAGCTCTGCAACTCCCAGTTCATGTCATTCCTGTTAAAGGTCAGGAATATTCCTGCAATAGTTTGTCAAGTTTGTAACTTGAATATGCAGTATAGGACATTTAAAACCCCACTGTTGACTATCAAACACAGGCAGTAGAAAGAAAATTCAAGTATTTTTGTATGAAGAGTAGCAAATTAATTGAAGAAATATTGTTCTGCTTCTAGACCCTTGCTGAGCCGAAGAAGCTAAATTATTACAGAAATAATTTTAAAATAATTATCTATGACATTTACAGGATCATTTTTTCCCTGAGCACAAGAAATGGGAATATGTAAACAATCATTCATAGATTTACAAGCTTATCCTCCAATGAATCTGCATCAAAACACATATGCACAAAGCAAAACCAGAATGGAAGAATATAAAAGCATGGATATTAGGAAACCACCATCTAAATAAATCAAAATACCCCAAATAATTTGGGGATTTTTAAAATTTCATTAAGGTGACCACAAAGTCACAGAACAGAATACATTGAATAGGTGCTTATACTGCAAGAATCACTTTGGTTCAAAAAACTTTCTCTCAGTATTTGTACATGCCTAAATAAGATCTTAATTCCATGTGCTCAGTGTCATCTTTGTTTCTTTCAGAAGGAAATTTTTACAAGACCCTATTTTGCTTGTAATGTCATCAGTACAAATCATCACTAAAAACTGCCATCTTTTGGGACATTTTGAGTTGGTTTCTCTGTAAGAAATCTGTGCTTTTGCAATCCACTATTTTTCTGTGGAAAGTGTTATAGTTATAAAAATTAAATTCAGTACCAATCATACATACTATCATACTGGTACTCTTAAATTATATCAGAAATTGTGTGCCTTTCTTTTCCAGATAATCTGGAACCAAACAGAAATAGGAAAGCAGAGAAAGTAATGAGTTGTTTTTGTTTTGATATATTTCTTCTGTGCTAAGCACAGATCTAAAATAAAAAAGATGCTATTTTTGAGGATCATCTTTTAGCTCCTTGCTTCTGGGTATCTCTAACCTGAAAGAGCTTTCAAAGTCCTGCACATGGCATAAGGATGGTGCAATTCTATTATAACAAAATAATTTCTAAATTAATTCCTTTTCCTTTTTTGCACAGGTACAGGTAGAATTGGGCCTTGAAAGAAAGGGATGGATGACAAGCATGTTGTCCTACTGGGAGAGCAGAGAAAGATGCAGAAAAGTCTGGGAAAGAGAGAGACATTTTTTCTTTTTCTTAATTTTTTTTTTCTCCTCAAAGTAGGCAGAGTTATCAAGTTTGCCTACCATGGGTTTGCTTCCAATTCAATTCTAGAATCCTTCTCCTGTCTGTACTTGAGCGCACCAGGCCATTTAATCCTCCTAAAACAAGGACAAACATGTTTTTGCAGCAGCCAATACTTTCATCCTGAGGAATATCTATATGAGTGGTATATTGTGCAACAATGACTCTTCCAGCTATGAAAGTTCTGTGTCATTATATGTGAAGATCTGTGTAGTAAGGGATGTCTGTCAGAGCTCACAAAGTAGCTTTTTACTTTGTTGGCTATGTAAAATATCTGTGACCCTTGTGGAATTATTTTAAACCTTTAATTTTTCCTTATTTATTTGAACACACATATTTTCAAGAAATTTAGGACAATACTTATACAGAGCAGTACCCATATTATTTTAGGTATCTCTTTTTTCTTAGAACTACAGATTATACAACACAAATTAAAATAAGGAACCCAACACCTGTAGTACATAGAATTTAAAAGCAGTTTTTGCTCTTTAATTTTGTGGAGATTTCTCAAAAAAGATCTGTCATGCAGCAGTAATATTAGAAACCATTTTTAAACTGGGTAAGTAAAGTTACAGGTATTGCATCATGAAGAAGAATTAAAGAGTACAAAAGCATAATTGACCACCTAGAGATAGACATAAGTCTCTGTTAGATTTTTGATAGAGTCTGCATAGGTAATTTTGGGAATAAATGAAGATAATATACCTTAGTATATTAGAATGTTCTTTAGGCTTTGACCTTCATGGTCAGGCAACAATATTTACAATATTTTTTTAATCCATGAATTAATATTATCTAGAATATCAACTGCAATGACAACAACTTCAAACAGTGTTACAGTTCAGCTAGATCAGATCAATTGCTTTTCAGTGAAGCCAGGATAGTATTTTCAAAAGCCCCACGGTTCTATTTCTGAAGTAATTGCTGAACTTCAAAGTTGGAACTTCAGCAAACTTGGAAGTTCAAATCCCACTGAAATGTAACACAACTCCTATTCATTTCAGGAGTATTTGAAAGTTTGTTTATTAAGCTTCCAAAGCTCAAATCTTCAGGGAAACCCAAGTGCCAGTGTCTCACAGGTTTCAGTGGGAGCTTGCTAGTCATTCAAATGTTTTCAAACAAAGTGGTACATATGCCTTTGCTGAAAATCGGAGAGAGACTGCTTTGAAAATGTACATTGGTCCCAACAAGAAAGTTCCCCAAAGCCGTGTGAAAAGAAATACTACACAAAAACAAACTATTCTTCTGAAAACAAGTAGCTTAGCACCGGCTGCCACATAGAGAAAGAGAGAGTTTTTCTCCTTGTTGTAATGCAGTCTTCTGTCCTGGCTGACCTGTGTCAGAACATCTTCAGTTACAGCTCTGCAGTGAATTTCATTACACCTTCTACAAAGAGCAAAGCGAAGGAAAATACTGGAATCATTTATATTAGCAACTAAACAGCTAAAAATCCCCTAGCAGAGGGAAGATGTGGAGTATTTAATCAGTTACTGGATCTGTCTGGAGTGGAGTTGATTTTCTTGACATGACTTCCCATGGTGCTAGATCCTGCATATGTGGCCCTGCACTCTGAGCAGCATTGGTAACAGTCTCTTTTTCTAGCTATTGCTGGAGTGCCATAGAGTGCCAAGTCCTTCTTTGTTTCCCACTCTTTCTCTCTTCCCTCCAGGCAAGTAGACGGAGGGCAGGCAAGAGAGTGGTAGAGGACATAGACAGGACNACTTGGAAAATTTTTTTGAATATACTGTAGAAAGACTGTTTTATTATCATGATATATATATATATATATATCTCATATATAATATCATGTTCAGCAATTAAACTGAATGGATGTTTTTCAGCGTGAGCCTTGTTCAGGGTTTGGTTGAACACCAGGCAGCTGGTGGTGTGTGATTGCTCTTGCATCACCTGAATTTTTCATAATTGTTTTCTTTTCTCCATTCCACCTATTAAACTGGGTTTATCTCAATCACAAGTTTTCTTACTTCTACCCTTCTGAACCTCTCCCCTGTTCTCCTGTAGGAAGTGAGTGAGTAGCTGTGTGAGCCCAAGCTGCCTACTGGGTTTAACCCATAGCAAACCAGATCATACTTTGTGTTGAAAAATGCAACCTTCCAAGGGGTATGTCAGCGTGGCTGCCACAGATCACATCTTTAGAAGAGAAGTAAGTAACTTTGGAAGATGGGGGAGATCCTGACTCTTTCTAGTTATATAGTCATTGCATTGAAGCCCTTTAATGCATATATGTTTTTCCTCTTTCAATTCAGAGTGGAATAGAAACCATCAAAAGGACAGAAATAAGCACTCTTGTGGTAATTACTGTGTGATTATCGAGTCATGGAATCATTACAGTTGGGAAAGACCTCTAAGATCATGGAGCCCAGCCATTAACTTAACACTGCGAGTTCTGCCACTAAACCATGTCCCTAAACACCCCACCTACTTTCCAGGGATGGCAATCCCACCACTTCCCTGGGAAATCTGTTAAAATGTTTGACCATCCTTTCCATCTAATCTAAACCTGAAGCCACTTCCTCTTGTCTTGTCACTTGTTAGCTAGAAGAAGAGGCTGACCTCGACCTGGCTGCACCCTTCTTTCAAGCAGTTGTAGAGAGTGATAAGGTCACCCCTGAACCTCCTTTTTTCCAGGCTAAACAATCCAGCTTCCTCAGACACCCCTCACAGGACTTGTGCTCCACACCCTCCATCAACTTTTGTGCTCTTCTTTGGACATGCTCCAGCAGATTGGAAGAGATTTTTTTTTTTTTAATTTCACAGCAGATAATGCTCACATAAAGTGTAGGTTTGATTTTAGAAAGTCATGGAGCCCAGGTGGATCCCTTTAGGAAAGAACAAGTGTCAATTTTTTCTGAGGCATCTTTAGCTCAGGAATAGTCACTTTCTTAGAAGCCTTCTGTTTTCTGGAGATGGGCAATTAAACAGAACTAGACAAGGTAGGCAAGACCCATCATCTACCATCATCTAAAATTAAGCATCAGTCTCTATTTACCTCATCTCAGTTTGATGGCACTTAGGGAGGAGGATGTGTGAAAGAGAAAAATCTAAAAACCCATCCATCTGGTCATTCAAGAGGGAGAATTTTATCAGATACCTGCTAAGAGGGAGAAGGGAGTCCTGAAGTTTTTTTGTTTGGTTTTTTTTTTGGTGGGTTTTTTTTGTTTGTTTGTGGTTTTTTTTGGTTGTTGTTGTTGTTGTTGTTTTTTAACCAAACAGTGACGCTGAAATAATGGGCTAGCCTCAGGAATTACCTTAATAATATTCCTGTTATACAGCCTGTGTTCAACAGACCTTTTCCTTACCTTATGTGATTTGCTCTGATAGAACTTGAAATCTTACTTTTTCCTGACTAGGTCACATTTAAATAAATGTGCTAAAATGCCTGTGAACTTTCACTCCACAGCAGCTTTAAAAGAAAACAATATGAGCACTTCTAAAACTAGATGATTTCATAGTCCATGTAAAGAAATATAAGAGTGCTATCTAGTTTCTGCAAAACAGTCCTCTAAAGTGCAAAGTTTATTTATTGCCTGCCACTATAGATATACCAACTGTTTAAGTAAATGTTATGACTTTTTTTTTTAATGCTTTCAATGACTTAAAATTTCAGAGCAGAACGGGCTATTAGAGTTATCCTTTATTTCTGAAAGAACTCATTAATTCACAAGGGGAGAGATTTCTGTTCACAAAACTCACTGGGTTTTTCCCCATATCATTACTGTTCTTTGCAACACTGTTCTCTTCATTTAAGGGCAACAATAAAAGTAATGCATATTCCTCCTAAATTACTTCAGTTACCTTGTGAAGCTACTACTGAATTCCACCATCTCATGTTAGCATATTTTTAAAATCCAACCAGCAAAATAGAAATCAATTCCTTGATATCTACTTTGATGTCAATATTTTTAAAAATGTTCTAGCACTGAGTTAAATAGTAAAGTGGTTTTTTCAAAGCATCCACATTGTTTGATCTCTTTCACAGGAATACTGTGTTTAGCCTAGTTATAAGAATAGGGATGAAGCCTGACTGGATCTGGTTTTTCTCAGACTTGATAATCAGGCCTGGGGGTTTTCTTAATTGCCAAGAGTCATGCCTATGTACATTCTATAAACTGAACAGAGTTTATACAAGTCATACGTTCATCTTGGAGCTAAGAATCATCTTCAGGTGTATCTAGTATGGAAGCAAAATGTATTGAAATAGGAATGAACGTTAAAAAAAAAGCCTTCTAACCTCCTCTACAAGAATGTTATTGTGGAGTTACTACAAAGTGTGTGAAGCTAAATGCAGCATCTGGCTTGTGGAAGTGATAATTATTTATACTCCTGTGCAAATTTTTCAAGAACTTAGATGACACCAGCACTTCATTCACATGAGTACACAATCCGTATAGGAAAAAGTTGCTTGAAAAATTAAATACGCTAAAACTAAAGTTTTGTTTTAGAACCTATTTCTGGACTTTTTAATGATCTGGGAAAGAAAAAGTAATTAGGTATTTCAGCTGCTTGCCAACTATACTGCACAAAGAATCTGGCACTATTGCCCACTTGGAAATTGAAAACAAAATTTAATTTCTAATAGAAGGGAAAACATACACAACTTTAGGAAGAGGCAGATGCTGTTGGCTGATCCTAACATATCCAAATACAATTAGGAAAATTTACTTTAAAAAATAGTATGGAGGAGTGGGTTGAGATGCATTGCTGAACCAAAGCATTTTTCAGAGGTGGCAAAAAAAAAGTGATGTTAAAATATTTTAATTCTGCTCACAGGATGCTCATAGAGCTCAGTGGGATATCTTCCACACTACAAAGCCCTATCAATGTCCTAGACATGACAGGCTGCAGGAACCCACTGGCCATCAGAAATAAGTGGTTCTCTAAGTAGGGTTGCTCAGAGCCACTCAGCTCTGTGCCCTGTCCATCCTGGGCTGGGCAGCAGCCCAGCCAGGCCATGGCACCAACTCAACCAGCCTGTAGTTCTACTTGCCAGGCATGTCCGGAGCACTGCAGTGCAGGTCAGGGTGCCTGGGGACTGCCCCTTCCAGTTTCAGTCCCTGGCACTGCCACAGCCTGAGGGATCATTTCTTCCTTCTTGCCTAACATTGCCAAGACAGAGGAAACTAGCAGGTTTGGAAATGGAGCAAGGTTTCTGATATTTCTAGAGTTTGGAATCACCAGGACACACATTCACATCAAAACCATAGAAGTGTCCAACTGTCACATGTTGCTGCTCTTCACTCTCTTGCAAATATGCTGACCAGAAGAAGGAGAAAAACTGACTCCACAAACAAGAAAATTTTCTCATGTCAGTAAGCCAGGTTCCAAAAACACAAGTGGAAAATGAGAACAACCTGCTAAAAGAAATGCAAAACGGTCCCAAATTCTGTATGTCTTGGCACAAGCACATCTCCTATTTCTNAACAAACTCCCTTAAGCAAACATGACCAGTGAACACTCCCCTGTCCCACTGACCCGAGCTTGAACTTTTCCACCTCTGTCTCCACAACCAGAACAGTTAAATAATTTCTTCCGGAGTTATGAGACCAAGAAGCAGACCAGGAGTACAATCCTGATAATTTCCAGTCCCCTTCCCAGCATCCAGGCTTTAGCTAATCCTGAAAGAAACATGTCCACAAAACAGAAACAATCTATTTGGCTGTTAGTGATATCAACAGAGAGATTACCAAAGAGGGAGTTTTCACAGTTGAGCTTTATTTACCAACACAGTTTATTCTTTGCTGTGTTCACAATACTAATTCTCTTAGTCATGTTTTGCCTCATGTGAAACAGCAGTGTTCCTTTAAGTTTTTTCTGTATTTTAAAACAGTGACATGCAGTAAGCCTGATGCATACTCCCAGCAGGAACTTCTCTGTTTTATTTTTAATCATATACAAAATATGTTAAGGTACCAACTAAAGCCAAAGCATCTGAACAGTTCTCACACAAAGGCTTCTATTCCAGAATTCATTCATCCCACTTTGTAAGTATTGTGTTTTATAAGCCTAACTACTACACACATTGCTACATACAGTGGGAAGGAGAAAATATAAGAGGTTTAACTCTTCATTCAGAGGAACCTGAAAACTGTTTTGCCATAGGGAGATCTTGCATATACAGTTTCTTTAGCTCTTAGATAATGTCTTTCTCTGGGTAAGGGAAGTGAGAAGAGCAAAAGTCAGTGCATTTTATTTAACCTGCACATCCAAAAGATTGACAAAACTCAACTTCACAAGGCTTTCAAGTCTCTCTCTCATAGCATCCTTGTTGGTAAATTCAGGAAGTGAGGACTGAATGAGTGAACAGTGAGGTGGATTTGGAACTGACCAGACACCAAAGTTCCAGAAGGTCTATCAGTGGCACAGGGTGTAGTTGGAGGCCTCTCACTAGTGGTGTCCCCATAGTGAGCCCAGTGTTCTTTTCATCAGTAACTTGGATGAAGGGGCAGATGCCTTCTCAGCAAAGCTGGGAGCAGTCTCCTATAAGCCAGAGGCCTGTGCTGCCCTCAGAGGAACTTCAACAAGATGGGCAGCATCCCATGGGTGCTGATGGGTGGATCTCATCAATATCTACAAGCATCTGAAGAGAGGGTGCCAAAAGGATGGAGACAGGCACTTCTCAGTAGTGCCCAGGAACCAGACAAGAGGCAAAGGGCAGAAAACTGATGCACAGGAAATTCCACCTGAACATGAGGAAGTACTTCTTTAGTGCGTGGGTGAGTGAACACCAGATTGTCCAGAGAAGTTGTATAGTCTCCCTGGACATATTCAAGTACCACCTTGTAGTGGTTTGAAAACAAAACAAATGAGAGGCTGCAAGTCAGAAAATACAATTTAATAAGAAGAAAGGGAAAAAAATGTAGAATAAAATAAAATAAATGCAATAATACAAAAGATCACTGACAGAGTCAGAATACAACCTGAGCAGGGTGATGGAAGCAGACCAGATGAGGTGGTCTTCCTGAAGCAGTGATCCTGTAGAAAGGTCTGGTAGCTCTGGTCCTCTGGGAATCCAGTGGGTAAGGGCTGCCTATACTGTCCCCAGATCCCAGATTTTATCCAGTTGAGAATGCTTGGTTCCTCCCCCCTGGGTGGAGCATCTCACAATGGGATGATGAGTCATACAGGGGGTCCTTGATGGCTCATTAAACAGAGATAGGTCCCAGAGGGAGTTATGTATGAGTCATACAGCAAGGCATTGATGGGCCATTAACAGAAGACAGCCCAGGGGGAGGGGGTCTGGGAAAAACACTGCTCCAACAATTGCATTCAACAGTTAATGAATATTTTGCACGTCCTATACTACAACCTAGGACACACCTGGTTGCAATCCTGTGCAAAGTACTCTACTCGGGGTGCCCCTGATTGAACAGGACAATTAGACCAGATGGCCCATGTCTCTTGTAACATTACCTGTTCTGTGATTCCATGGAAATGGAGATTCACTGGGCACCAAATATGAGATTAGAGACCACATTACACAAATCACTGTAATAAATGTCGTTCACTGAATGCACTGTAACAGATGTGATCTACTGGGGACTGTGCGTCTCTTGTTCTCACAGTGTGTGAGTTTTCTCTTAATATTATACTTAGAATAACAGGTAAGAAGCAGATAATCTAAGAGAACTTTAAAAATGCTCCTAGTTCAGTCTGTTTACAGACACAGCTGCAAACCCCTGTTAAGTATTAAGCTGTTTAGCAACAAAATGGAAACTGTTGGTGTAAATAAGTCAAATCCCAAAGCATGCAGTTTGCATTCAAAAACACCAATATATCAAGGCAAGAGAGATTGTCTGAGTAAGAGGACCTCTGCATCACCCCACTGCATCATTTGGTTTTTTTCCTGAAAGATACGGTCTTCCTTTCTCACATAGACACATGCCCTGTATACTACTACATCCTGGGAAGAAGAAATTAGGCTTTTATATTTTCCTTATATCTTTCCAGCCCATTGATCAATTTAAAGAAAATTTAAAGAGAATTAAGAGACAGATTCAACTCACAGCACTGGTCCCAGTACATGCATTGGAGAAAAATTCCTTACTGAACATCTAGAAAGTCCTGTGTAATCTACTTCTGCAAATGCAAAATTGGCTGACTGAGGTAGCTCCATGAAAACTGGTTATAGTTCCATGTTAATCTGAGCTTCATGACAGCTTTACTGCAGTGGAAAACAAAGACACCCATGCCCTTTAAATTCTACTTTCACAAAAACAATACACTGTATATAGAGGAAAGCCTGTTTGAGAAAACATAAGCAAATAAAGAGGATATACGTATGGGCATTCATATTACAGACTGTGGTATTAGAAGATCAGATATCATCACAAAAGTAGAAGATAAGTATGTGTATACATCACAGTCAAAAAAGTGAACACAGTACCAAGTATTCAATACTGTGTCTTTTTGATCAACATAAAGGACTGAAAGGGTTTTATATCACAACTCCTCTCAGTTCAGCCTAGAAAGTACCCTGGAAAAAGGAAAAGACAGATGTGTCAGCCAGTCTTTTGCCATGTGACAGAATGAGTGATGAGTGTCGCTTGTGAGAGAGAAGTAGGAATATGTCTATTGATATAAAACAGTGATTTAACAAAGTGCAACAGTAACTGCAACAGTGATTTAGCATTTGATGGCCAGGTACACTTGAACATTTGCTGCATAGAGAACAGGGTCAGGCAAAACTCTTAGTGAGACCTTCCCACTGAGTCGTGAGGTTGAGAAAGAACCTTCTTGCATTCTAAATTCCTGTTACAGCTCATGTGAGGGTATATCCAGACTTTGTGCTAAATGTGCTTGATGGTTTATATCTAAAGCATTATGTATATAATGCTTTATATCACTTAGCTAAAATCTCAAAATTTAGCATGCTATTAATTACTTACCAAGAATCTGTTGCAGGAAGGAATGTCTCAGCTACAAGGAGTAACCCTGAGAGGCTCCTCTACTCAAGGAGCATGCTCTGGATTCACTCCAACCCGTCAGTGTCCAGTCTGTGCTGGGGACCCCAGAGCTGGATGCAGTGCTTCAGGTGGGGTCTGAAAGGTCCAACTTAAGCCATATGCAGCTATCACTCATGGTTGCTTACGCAGAGGTGAAGGAGAAGCACACCTCACCTGTCTGTACATTCCCTCCCTTCCCCTCAGCAGTTACAGGACGCTGTGGTACAGGGACAAGAACAAAATGGGTTCTGTGATTCGGGTACTCCTGCTGGCAGCTATTGATATACAGTAGAATTTACAGCCACTCAATGCTGTTTTAAAAAAGAAAATGGTCAAAATGGACTGAAATAGGGCCAAACATAAGAACTTGTATGAGGATTAAATATAAATATTTGTCCTGGGGTGACTATGATGCCTGTATCACCAATCGTCTGTTCTGTCTGTGCTGTGCTGTGTGTGTGTTCTGTACCTTTAAGACTGGTTCTGAGAGGAGCAGAGAAGAAGACGCGCACAGTTTGTTTTGGGGAAAACATTTTTCACTCCTACTCCTTCGTCCTTGGGGGGGGTGTGTGTTCATCGGATGCACGGACAGCAGCAGGAGTTTTTCTTTGTTTTTTTTTCTTCGCTTTGGAGTTAGTCTAGCTAGCTGAGGCAGAAAAAAGTTTCCTGGACTGTTTTTTTTTTTCCCTTTTTTTCTTTTTTTCTTTCTTGGGACTGTTTAAATCTGTTCGGGACTGAAAACCCAGGGGAGCACCAGGAACTGCACCTGTGGCCCACCCCGGGCCTGGATCTGAGGATTTTCCAGTGCCGAAGGGGACCCAGACTGATCAGAGACTGAAAGAGCTGAGCTAACACACGGCAAGGACTTCCCTCAGTTTGCCATCTCTTTTCGGACCAGCGAGAGGTTTTATTGTTTCATATTATTCATTCCTATGCTTGTGGGCAGCTTGTTTGTTAAATAAATAGTTTTTTCCACTTTTCTCTGAGGAAGTTCTTTTCCCGGACCAACTGGGGGAGGGGCCATTTAGGTTTTTCTCTCCCGAGGAACCCCCATTTGGAGGTTTCCTCCCAAATTTGCCCTAAACCAGGACAATATTATACATACAATTTTTTCCTTACATCTACTCCTTATTTAAGTATGTTTCTAAATGGCAAATGTAAGGGTCAAAACTTTGTGGTGTTAACCCATGCAAACACTTCCTTGGAGTCTTCATTTCAAAGAGAGTACACTGATGGAACTATCTTATCACTAATAACTATTTCTTGGTTGAAGACCAAGGAAAGACAAATGATACAGTATAAGTAGAAAATGCTCTGTCAGTACCAACAGCACCAACTGGAAGTCTCCCAAGGACTTTCCCAAAATCAATAATTTCCCAAAATCAAAGTTTCTCTTACATCTGTGTAAGAGAAATGTTCTACATGTATGTAGAACATACATCTGTCCAAAATGTTGAGCCACCTAACCTGCACAAAACATCCCCAGACAGCCTCAAGGAAGTCTCACAGAACATACATTTCAGGTCTCATATAAGTGATTATTTGAAGCATTTCTGCGGATAAGCTATCAGTTTACAGAAGAAATACCACATGACGTTGTTGCTTCATTGTATTCACCTACTACCTTCCACTGTGTAGTACAGCTCACTCAGACAGAGAAAGGTGTCTTTCAGTTTGATTTCAGGCCACCTCCTTACAACCAAGGACTGATAGAAGCAGTTATCTACTATGGTACAATTTCCTTTCTGTACAAAATAAGACTAAGAATGTGTTTTGTGATGATTCATGCTGGTAAAAGGGAAAAAAAAAAAACAAAAAAAAAAGATGAAATAAACCCCAAATCAATAACAGAACAAGAATCCTACACATCCCCATGCCAAACAAACAAACAGACAAAAATGAGTAAAAGCCTGCATATGATAGTCAGCTGAGATGTTTTGTAGCTGTCAGTCTTGGTCAGATTTGAATTAGACAAAAACATCTAAAGCCTAGTAATTAGTCATCAGATTACAATCATTATCCCTAAGCACATTTTAAATGTAAATCAAACCTTTGAGAGAAATGTCACTTTTCTAATGTGTGAAGTCTAAAGTCTTAAGAAAATAAATGTCAGACACTACATGTATGACTAATTTAGATTTTATTAAGTGAAATCTTGAACTAAAATGCCCCTTATTAACTCCTGTTAAGATTGTTTTATCACACTCACTTTCTGTGAAAAAATGTATTTCTAAGCTGCAAAATAAATCAACTCAGAAGATTTTGCATCCACAGGATAGTGGTCAATGGCTTAAAGTCCTGATAGACATCAGTGACAAGTGGTGTTCACACTTGGACCAGTGCTATTTGATAACTTCATCCATGACACAGACGAAGAGATCACCCTCAACAAATTTGCACATGGCACCAAAGTGAGTGATGCAGTCCCACCTGAAGGATGAGAGGATCATACCTGAAGGTCCAGAGGGACCTGGACAATCTTTGGAAGTGGGCCCATGGCAACCTCATGAGGTTTAACAAGACCAAGTGCAAGGTGCTGCACCTGGGTCAGGGCAACCTCTGGTATCAGCACAGGATGGGGGATGAACAGATGGAGAGCAGCCCTGGGGAGAAGGACTTGGGCTTGCTCTTGGGTGAGAGGATGGACATGATCCAGCCATGTGCACTCCCAGCCCAGAAAGTCAAACGTGTCCTGGGCTGCATCCAAAGCAGTGTGGGCAACAGGGGAGGCAAGGGATTCTGCCCCTCTGCTCTGCTTTGGTGAGACCTCAGCTGGAACCCTTCATCCAGCTCTAGGGTCCCAGCACAGGAATGACATGGAACTGCTGGAGTGAGTCCAGAAGAAGCAGCAAAGATGGTTAAAGGGATGGAGCACCTATGAGAAATTCTCTATGAGAAAATGTTGAGAGAATTGGGGTTGTTCAGCCTGGGAACGAGAAGGCTTTTGATTAACTTACATGCAGCTTTCCTTCTGAAGGGAGCCTACAAAAGAAAAGAGAGCTTTTAAAAGCACTACATGCTTTCAAAAGGGCATGTAGTGACAGAACAAGGAAGGAAAACAAGTAGTTTTACAATAGATATTAGGAAGAAATTCCTTACTGTGAGAGTGAAGAATATAGAATAGGTTGCCCAGAGAAGTTGTGGATGCCCCATCCCTAGAAGTGTTCAAGACCAAGGCTGGATGGGGCTGTGAAAAACTTGGTTTAGTGGAAAATATCCCTGCCCATGGCAGGGATGTTGGAGCTAGATTATTTTCCAATGCAAATCATTCTATGATTCTATGAATAATTATGTCATTTGGAAAGATGACTAGTTGAACTAAATACCAATAATCATAACTGTGTATTTTGAAAAGTTAATGGTGTTATTTTACTTTAAGGTAGTTTGCAATAGAACTCAATAAATAGATAGCTAAATAAAATTAAACAGTTGTTGTCTACTACATGCTAAAATGCAGTAATTTATGTATGATATTCTGTGATTTTCCCCTCTTTCTCTGAATACCCTGCATGTTGTTCTCCTGAGATATGCAAATTATTGTTTCCATCTGGTTTATTGCCGTAAGGGACTGCCTGAGAATTTAGTTTATTAAAGCAGGGATGATGAATAAAAATACAGAAGTTTAACAGAAATATTATCTGCAAAAGTGTGAGNAGAGAGAGAGAGAGAAAAGAAGTGACTTATTGGCAAATATTGCCAGCCTTTCAAGAAATTGTTTGAAGCACTCAACACAAACTCCTCCTGATTTCAGGTCAGATAACAGGTTATGGAAATATTATCTCAGTGGTTTCTCAGATGCTGAATTTCCTATTTCATCAAAGAGCTAATGGTTTCCACTCTGACTCAGTCAACAATAGTCTAGATATGCTCAGATCCTCAGCTGATCCAATTTAGTTGAGGGCACTTTTAAAAGAAAATCCTAGGAACCAAGAGGAAGCTGTGACAGCCCATGATTGCAAATAGGGACTGCACCTTGGGAATTTCTGCACACTGCTATGCACCCCAGCATCCTGCATCTGGGCTGTAGCAGCCAAGCCCAGGATCCATTCTGCAGGGGTTGCAGCTAGAATAAATGGCTTTTGAGTTGCAGCATCCCTTCCTCATTTAGGTTAGACAGAATGAATTAATGAATGAAAACAGAGCCTGGCGACTGGCTTCTAAGAATTTGCTATTCAATTATTTTGGCTTCTTCTTTTTTTTTTTAACTTTGTGATAAGAAAGACTGCCAATAGCCACATTTTTGTTGGGTTTTTTTTTCAAAATAAGGTGTATCTCGATATGCTTGTAAAAATGTAGTATTGGAGTGTGTTGTTACTTGAAGACTAGAACTTGAAGACTAGAACTAGAACTAGACTAGAAACAGATGAATTTTGTGGTCCATCTGCTCCTCCCAGAAGTTTTTTTTCCTAGCGCTTCACTCTGCTGAAAACCTCACTTCATCACAGAAGAAAGGAAATCCTTCACAAAATATTCACAGTCAGTTACTGTGCTTCAGAATAACATCGTAACTGAGAAATCTCTTGGAAAGTGATCTCCTACAGCAGTGATATTAACTCATATCCCTGGCTCAATTGTTTGAGTATGTGAAAGTCCAATAGTCTGGTCTAATTTCATATGAAAAGAAGAAAAAAGAAAATACAAAGGGAGGGATCAGCAGTGTGGAGTATTCAGGATCTTACTTCAAAAGAGAGTGAAGGAACTCAAACTGACTCTGAATTATTCCAGATATGTCTATCCTTCTCAGCCCAACCATTAGAAGCTGAGGTCTTGAAGCATACTTCCCCTGTGATGGAACTGTAGCAACTGCAATTTTTCCCAGAAATCTTGCAGAAGGATTTTTTAGATAATCAGACAACAATTAACATATTTTTAGAGCATACCACCAGAGCGTTCTGCATCTCTTTCCTCTTCATAGATACAGTGATCTTGCTGGAGACCAGACTTATTTAATATTTCATAGACTAAAATAACAGCTTTTGCAGCAGGCTGTCACCTCAGAAGATAAGGGAATTAACTCTGTTCTCACTTTGTATCAGTCTTTTTATTTTCTTCCCTGCAGTAATAGTGGTACCAGTTGCACCTTTTCATCATACCTCCTTGTTCCCATCAGACTGCCTCTTTAGTGATGAATATTTCATGGCATTTTTCTGGGGGCAGAATGGAATGCATTTCAAATGCAGATAGCAAACTAAGACACAGAAAGTTTATCAGTTCCATTTCACTTAGGATGTGACTAATGGCAATTCATTCTTTTTAATTGCTTGCATGTGTTGTCTTCCTCAAGACTTGCAGCACATTGCACATTGCATTTTTAGTCAGTTACCATCACATCCACAAATTCATACAGGAATATATATTTCACTTTTCAAAGGAGAGACTATTTATTACTTATTTGAAATATATCTAATTTATATGGGCTTTGCCATAAACATGTGGTTCAGGGAGCAGAAGCCTTTGGATCTTCAGTAGTACTTACCACCATTCTCCTTTACACCGCTTGCATGTACATCACTGCTTCTGATTATAAACATACAAGTCCCATTCCACAAAACAGGAGGCCCTTTCTGTCTATTCTGAATAGAAATGTAAGTACAAATTCCTCATCCTAAACAATGTCTTTCCAGAGGAGCACTGCACATAATATTGATATGCCTCAAAGTGATTGGATTGCTGAAGTAACATAATGCCTACTGGGCTTCTTGGGACACACTTTATCAGTTACAGTTTTAAATCAAAGCCACCGCACAACATCTGTATTTGCTATTCTGCAGGAAAGGTCTTCCTTGCACAGAAGTTTTTGTTTAACTTTCCTGAGTCAAACATTCACATATAGTCTGCCCATCTAGAAAGAATCAATACTATGTTTTTTCACACTGACCTAGTTATGGAATCAAAATATCTAAGCTGATTGTCTGATGTCAGGAGTCTGAAGGGAATCAGAAGCTCTCAAATCCTGCATCAGAATCTTCCACAACTGAATGGACAACTAGGTTTATATAATCTGCTGTAGCTAGGAAATGCTGTTCACTCAAAAGCTGGCTTCAATTCAATACACTCTTTTGCTGCCAAAGCAGCAGAGTTTAAAAGTTTACAAAGTAACAGAGTTTGAAAAACTGGATTCACAAAAACACTTTTATCCTGGTATTTTTCTTACTAAATGGTGGACTGGGCATTCACAATCAACCTGCAACTAGCAGTTAAAGTATGGTCATAAATCTTCCAGTCTTGCTCCTACAGCAAGAACGGTGCATGGTACCTTCTGTGCATTGAAGTCCAGCCCTTTAATCTTAGGGTGTGTGTTGTAATGCTGAAAATCTTGACAACTGTGATGAATCTCAATTTTGAAGTTAAAAAAAGGTGAAAAAATATTTCTCAATTAAAAATACAAATTCATGGCAAGTGTAGAGACTGTGTGATAAACGCAAACAGAACTGACAGAAACCTCCAGCTTCTCTTGATACCCATTCTTCCTAGTTCTCCCTAATTGTTTTCAAATATTTCATACTTGATTACATATCTTTTAATAATTCTGTTATCTTCATTGCAACACAGCAAAATTACCAAGTAGGTTAAATCAAAGGTAATACCCTATAATTTGGAATATACATTTTTTTCATGGCACCAGAGATTTCTAACTACGTTTCATTGCCCATTGTTGAAGAAAAACAAGTACTGATCATATTTTGAGATGCAAGAAACTCACACTTATCCTATGCACATACAATGTTCATTAACACTTGAACTTCGTATTGATGGAAATTGATAGTTAACTCCATATTTTTGTTACAAATTACCATTTTAAGCTAGAGGCTTCACAGCAGTGTAGAAAATACCATAAAGCAAACCAGCTGGACAACAGTGTTAAATAGTCTAGTATATCTCAAGTGGATATAGTGAGGAAAAACAGGAAAAAAAAGACACTTTGAAAAAATTCTGTAACTATTTCACAGTTCAGTTACAATAAGCTTAAAATGCCCTTAAACACAGGCAAAAAAAGGAACTAAAATAGCTCTGAGATGTACCTAATTCCACTAATGTACCCCAGGAGGCAGCTAGCAATCAGCCCCAATAAGCTGAAGCATTTGTACCCCTTTCAAGTGCAGCATAACCACTCTCCCATTGAGATCTGATTCCAGTGTGTATCTGTGCTTCCTAGGAAGAGGATTTTCCAGTTCCTCTGACAGATGAGTAAATTCAGAGTTTTTCCAGAAAGTCCTCCTGAGAGAAGATTGAAGCTCTGTCCCTTGCAATCATTTCTTTATTAATTCTAGGTGATGCCAATATGATTCTCTGATTTATACACATATATGTAAATTTACTACCTTCGTTTTTGGAGCACCTACTCCTAAGAAAAAAGGTGTAAGGTAAAGGGAACAAGTGGGCTTGATTAGCATAGTTTCCTGCGAAACTCTTACACATTCAGAATTTTAAACCTTGCAAGCTTTTTAAATTTCACAGATTGTCTCTGAGCCTACCTAAACCGCCAAAAATCTAGGAAAAACATTTTTGATAAAACGTTTGCCGTCAGCTGTCTACAGCCCATTTTCCTCTTCCTAACAACTTACTATTAGATAATTAACTAAAAAAAAGTTTGAGATTTGTTCCATGTATAGAAGTTTGCTTTTTATCTGAGTTCAGAGCTACCTGAGAGCCATCCATTGCTTAACAAAGTACAGTCATTAAGGTAACAGTTCCTGAAAGCCAAACTTGTTTGCTTTATTTGATTTATCAGCAGAAAACAGCCTTCCAGTTCTCGTGTTTGCAACTATGGACGCATTTGAACTACTTTATATTCTACAGGTACACTCCACTACTCCAGCCTCCATGCATATGTAAAATTCATGTGCTCAGTATATGAAAGAGAATGTATGAAAACATAATTTCCATTTAGTACAATTTTATGTGCAGATCTTCAGGTTTAAACTCTGGCAGCTGAGCAGTGAGCTATCAGCCAAAACCAGAAAAGTTCAAAGAAATATAAAAGAAAAATCAGAAGTCACATCTCCCTGTCATGTCATCTTTGTTTTACAGCAGTGTAATTAAAGGCATTCAATCCCAATTTTACTATCAGATAAATAGTTTTCTTCTTTTTTCCTGGATTGTTAAAAATATGAAGAAGTCCAAGTTAATAGAATTCAGAAATGCTTTCCCCTTTGAAATAAGATCATCATAGTCAGTGTTGACTGAGGTGCTACATGATGGTTAAGACACTCTGTGTGTCCCTGATAAGCAGGGATAGTAATCAGGAGAGGGGTTGGTGTCTGCCTAATCTTAGCCTCTTTCAGACCAGTTTCTGCAACTGACAATCACCTTCTATCACAAATAAATGGTCAGAAATATTCAGAACTCACATCTCATTTAGAAAAATCTCGCTGTTGTGTAAAATTAACTGTGGCTAAGCAAAAACATCAGGAAAATAGGTATTTGCTGAAGAAAGTTTCTTTCCAAGAGAATCACAAAATGTTAGGGCAAAAGCCCTAGAAGACAGATGAAAATCCATTGAAACTGGAAAAGAAACCTATATGTAGAAAAACTCTAACTGGCAGACCAGCAAAACAAATAGCAACATTTATGCATTGTGCAGAACAACAGATTTTGAACACATGGTATATAAATGCCCATAATGGGGCTTAAGACTTGTCAAGTGTGGCTGCTAGGTCATTGTCCATGTAGGCACCTTACTGAGCATCAACAAGGTTTGCACATGTCCAGCATCTGCTGCTGCAAGTGGTGGTTTTATACCTCTTGAGAAGGCAGATTTACAAATTTAGGTCCTGTGAAGATAGGCAAGTGAGACAATATATTAACTATGACAGATGTAACAGTTCCTACTGTTTTGTTAACGTAACAGAATCCATGCCCTGTTACCTCAATGAAACAAAATTGTCCACAGGCTGCTCTGGGCACTCCTGAACTGTGAAAAACAGCAAGATTCAGGCATCTGCATCACCAGTCAATAGTAATAAACAGGACAAGGTGGAAGGGCTAACCTAATCACAAGTATAATGTAACACTAGTACTGAGATGACACATACATTTCGATGTTTATGACTCTTGATACAAATAACAACAACCATTACTTAAGATTTTGAGCAAACGAATCTTGAATTCAGCCAATCTGGAAGGGACTGTCCATAAAATCTATCCACTCAACCTTTCTTTCTTGGTTTATACAGGCTATAATTAGCCAGATTCCAACTTAAGTAGTTGGGGAAAGAAATGTGATTGTCTAGTATCCTTTGAGAACCAAAAATCTTGAGGCAAACTTCTTGTTCTTTTCATTCAGCTGAATCATTTTTTAGCCTAAGCTGTGTCACTGACTTGACAGGAACAATAAATAAGGTAATAATTGACTATAAAATCAGTGTTCTAATCTAATATATTTTAAGATGCTCATTCTGGAAAAAAACACAAACCAATATTGTGTTGGGAGGTGTACAGTTCCTAAAAAAACCAATTATTTAAATCCAGAAAGCTGACAAACGAGATGAAAAAAATGTAGAAGTTCTGCAAAGCACTGTAGTAGCAGATTATATGCTAATTTTGTGACCAGATCAAAACATTGGTTAACTCTGGCACAGGAATAGATTAGTCTTGGCATGTTACATGGACTGCAAATTATTTCACCTTCTCATTTTTCCTCTCAGAAGAGGCTGGAAATTTAAATTAGTCTTAACTCCATAGCATGGCATCTAGATGGAAAATGGGAAGAAGAAATTAAGGTATACATATGTAGTGGGTGGACCCTGGCTGGATGTCAAGCAGCCACCAAAGCTGCTTTATCACTTTCCCCTAGAAGTGGACAGGGGAGAGAACATGGGTCCATGAATTGAGATAAGGACAGAGGGAGATCACTGCCAAATACCATCATGGGCAAAACTGACTCAACTTGGGGTATTGAATTCATTACTAACAAAATCAGAGCAGGATAATAAGAGCTGAAATAATTCTTAAAAACACCTTTCCCCCACCCCTACCTCCTTACTGGGCTATATCTCCTCCTCTGCAGTGGCACAGAGAAACTGGGAATAGGTGTTATGGTCAGTTCTTCACACCCACACACTGCTCCAGTGTGGGGTGCCTCCCATGGGAGACTGTTGTCCATAAACTTTTCCAGTGTGAATCCATCCCATGGACAACAGTTCTCCACAAAGTGCTCCAGTGTGGGTCACTGTTCTGCAGGGTGCAGTCCTTCAGGCACAGCCTGCTCCCAGGGGACCCCCACAGGGTCACAAGTCCTGCCAGGAGATCTGTTCCAGCCTGGGCTCCTCTCTCCCCACATTTGCAGGTCCCTGCCAGGAGCCTGTTCCAGCATGGACCTCCCAAGGGGTCACAGCCTCCTCTCCGGCATCCACCTGCTCCAGCCTGGGCCTCCTCCATGGGCTGTGCGTGGATCTCTGCATCCCCATGGACCTCCATGGGCTGCAGGGGCACAGCTGCCTCTCCGTGGGCTGCACCAGGAGCTGCAGTGCTCCAGTGTCTGGAGCAGCTCCTGCCATCCCTCTGCACTGACCTGGGTGTCTGCAGGGCCTTTCTTCTCACACATTCTCACTCCACTCTTGTCTGTCCGCAATTACATCTGTGCAATAACTTTTTTTTTCCTTAAATATGTTACCACAGAAGTATTACCACAATTTCTGATTGCCTTGGCCTTGTCCAGTGGCAGGTCTGTCCTGGAGCTGGCTTGCACTGGCTGTGCCAGAGATGGAGGCAGCTTCTGGCAGCTTTTCATAGAAGACACCCCTTTAGCCCTTGCTACCAAAACCTGGCCACACAAACCAAATACGGGAAATACATGAAAAAGCTGGATGTAAAATAGATGAAAAGCTGGATGTCCTGCCCCTGCTACTTGCTGCTTCAAAGAGAAAATGAGCAGGTAAATAAACTATATACCTCAAATATCAGTACTCAAAGTACAGGTAAACCAGTGTGAAGACCACAATTGACAAGCTTAAACTTAAGACTTATATCTAAGTCTCAGATTATTCTGGATGATCAGTGAAGGACTCTGGAGAAAGAGTCTCCTCTCCAGGCATGAATAAATAAAAATATATTTTCAAAACATCAGTATATTCATATCAAATCAGCACAAATTTGCAAAGATGTCTTCATCTTAGGCAAATTGCATTCATTACTGCTATTGACTCAGGTGTCCTATAAATATAGACCTTATTTTGCTAGTAAGATCTCGCACATTGATAGTTCGAATAAATATTTGCATGTCTCTGCAGAGCTTGTTCTGTCCTTTTTTCCTCAGTTAGATATCCATATGAATGCTGGGTACTGCACATGGTTCAGGTATCCAACTGCATGAACATCCTTGCCACAGACAGAAACAGAAAGGAGTGGAGATAGCATCTACTGAGGCAGAAAAAGTGCTGCAGTAGTAATTTTTCATTGGAATCCTATCTTCACTCTGAAATTTGAGCTCTGGCAGTAAAACTTATTCAGTTAGAGACTCTTCATTCTGGAGAGCCTTCCTCTACCATAATAACTTGACTAGAGGAAGTTTTGGGCCTCCAGGATTGTCTGCTGCACCAAACCTCTCCAGTGACAAATAACTTTCCACTTTCTGTTCCAGACAGATACACATTTCATACATGAAATAGGGAAGAATGCCAAATCAGGAAAGTGGTCCATGCTAAAATACCTTTTGAACACAATAGTAAGTCTGTGAATGCATTGCCACAGGAGAAGCTTTTCTGTATAAAAAGCACATCTATTTCTTTCCAGGATAAATTACAAGGTATGCCAAGACCATTTATAGAATACCATGGTCTAGTGATCTCAGATTTCCTCCACAGGTTAGGTCTGTTAGTCATTTTAACTCATTAAAAGCTAAGCAACCATGAAATTACTTCAGTGGGTAAACTGTTCAAGAGCTGTGGTTATTGCTCCATAAACAGCTTTCCAACAGATCTACTGCTCTTGAGCTAAGCAGTGTTCTCTCCAGGCTAGTACCTTGTTTCTCAGTGTTTTTGAAAACAGAAGCTTTTTCATTGGCAGCTTTATCCTGCTCCATGATAGTAACACATCATGGTGGGAATTTGCATAGTTTTTTAAAGTTCTGATGAAGCTGCAAGAAAGTTTCTCCTCCAACTGCAGCTGTGTGGTATGCAACAAAACATTCATGGAAGGTGACAAATTGTTTTGGATTTCCCAGGGCATGCAAAAAACCTTCTCCAAAGACAAAAATTGTCTGCTATGAATAGAAAATGGTGGTTACATTTGTTCTGTCACTTCCAAATCTCTACACTAAAGTGAAAAGTAGCTGTTCATGCCCATTTAGGAACACTCTCATCCTGTTCAAATGTAAAAACTGGAGTGATCAGCTAAGATAAAACTAGTAATAAATAATTGGCTAAAGATGTTTATATAGAAGCTGGTACGAAACTATAGAAATATTCATTCAAAAGCAAGTTTTTGCAGAACTGCACACAAGAATACACAGAAGGTGCTCTGTAGCTTCACAGGCTTAATATTATCTGCCATTTGTAAGGGATAACTATTTTATATTATGACCACCAAAGACCTCCTAAAAGCAAAATTTACAGGCTGAATTATTAGTATGTTAATTTCAATTACCTTCTTCTACGTGAGACTTTTGTGATACNTTGTTTTTTGGTTGTTTTTGGGTGTTTTTTTTTCTTTTTTTTTTTTTGTCAGAAAGACATTTAACTGAGCAGAGGTTACAGAACAGTAATTAATTGCTTAATTGTTTTGAAAAGACAAGCACAAAAAAGTATGACCCTTCATTGACACTTTGCTGCAATGGTACATTAATTATTGCTGAATTGCAATAGGCCTCCTGTGGGAACACATAACATTCTCATTAATACCGGACAAGTTTTACCACAGTCATGACTTTTATAGCAAATGCCTACTGCTAAATTAAAGGACTATTTGGCTCTTGGTCTGATGTGTCCAGAAATCTTAATAGATTTTTTCTCTGTGAAATATTTCTTGCATTTAAAAATTAGTAATTCTCGTGGTTCAAGGAGCTGGCAGAATTTAATTAAAGAAACATGCTGGAAAAGACAAAATGGAGAATTTAGATAGACTGGAAGAGGTGTTTTATCTGTCAGTTACTTTTCTTCTAAGTTTTCACAACAGCTTTTACAAAGTTCAGTTCTTCAAGGAACAAGTCTTGAACGCTTGAATAAAAAAGATCCTGACCAAGATCACACTGCATTGATTCAACCCGAAGGCAATGGTGCTGAGAAGTAAAACATGACAATGTGAGCTACAAAGAGATGATGTGACAAAGAAGGTTTGTCCATTCCTATAGTTGATTCATTTGGCGGTTGTTTCTGGTTTTATCCTTCAAACTTTACTTTGCTTTTTCTGTTCTAAATCAGCCACATCAAACTTGCCAGACTATCAGAATAGAGAGGTTGCCCTGTCAAGGTGCTGGGAAAACAAACATATAATGCAGAACCTCCTTTAGGAAAGCCTTCTCAAAAAGAAGTAGTCTGGGAAAATCTTGACATCAATGTAGAAACATTTTAATTGCTCACTGTTTTTTAAGCTTGTGAAGGGTCCTGAGAGTATGACTCCAGTGTCCTCTCCTGCTCATTTGCACGTTTTCTGCAAACATGAGGCCTACTGTTTCCATCCTAATGTAGCAACAAGGATGATCTCTCCCTTTAGAGAATACTCATCCAGTAGGAAGAAGAGATTTTGGGGTGTACTGTTAAAGCATAGAGGACACAGTACTCACCTCTAAATATAATATCAATTCTTTTGACTCGTGCTTCTAAATGTTACCCACAACAGGGCAGGCAGTCTGTACAAGGGCTAAAGCCAGTAAAAACTGTAGTCCCAAGTCTGCAACTCCCTCCATAGCATTTAGTCAGGGTCTTGTTTCACAAACAGATGTTCAGCAGGATAAATTTGGATGGGCTGCTCTAGAGAGCTAGTTAAAAGGAAGAAAAAAATCATAAGAGTAACCACAGCACCTTCTGAACTCCTGAAATAATTGCACAATTTAAGTTTGCATTTCTCATACCTTACAAATCTCTTCAGAGGACATGTGTTCCACTGTATTTTTATTTTGAAAAGCTTTTGGATGCTTTCGTTACAGAAGGATTTTTTTTTTCCCCAGACAGCAGTGCCTCACTGCAAAGTCATGTCAAAGTGAACAATGCTGCAGAGAGCAGATTGTCCCCATAGAGAGACTGAGGTGTTCTTAATACCTGTTTTGAAAACTTCCTTTTGAAGCATACACAGTTTTTCTCTTTGGTAGACACTTTCTTTTCCTCTCCAAGGCACAGCACAGAAGCCAGGATGAATAGCCCATCTAAACAGTCTTCAAGTGTAAATGAATTTTACATGAATGAATTATTAATGAACAATTATATATCTTGACACAGTAATGTAGAATCATTTGGGATGAGATTGCAACCTATCACAACATGAAGGAGAACAGCAGAAGGTAACCCACGATCTCTGTGAGCAGCCAAGCCCTTGACTGGGCTTCTTTGTACTGCAGAGCAGCTGTGGCACAAGAGGAGGTTGGCAGAGGTGCCTGGGAGTAATAAGGCTCCACAGCAATGAAGCTGCCAGCCCATATTCTTCCAGACAGCTGACTTCTCTCTCTACTGCAAATTAGTCACAAATTCACTATTTCTGTAAGCAGAAAACCAATTCTTAAGTTAAATCTTAAGGCTCTAATTTAGAAGTTATATAACCTGAATTCCACTTCAACTGTGAATCAACCAATATTTTCCTGAATGTGCCATCTTGCATGTAAATGGCCCACAGGTATAAGAGCAGATTATTTTTACTTCTCTCCAGAATGAAAGAAACTGGCCCTTATCCATGCCTGCTGCCACACACGGTCTAGTTTTCTTCTAGACAAATGCCTACTAAAAGGCAAAAAGGCATTTTTCAGTAGATGTCCTGCCTTCCTTTTGTTTCCAGAGAAGAGAAATTTAGGTCCACAGGTTTCTACACAAATTCTTTTTGTGACCAAGAGATCACCAGCAGTCATTCATATGTCAATAGACCAGAGCTGCTGTTAGCATTGACATCAATAATTTCTTGGGTACAATCAACATAATGCATCAAGGTTATATAATTGGTGTCCAAATCTTAATCCTTGAGGGTACAAAAGTTCATCCATTTAACCAGAAAGTCTGTCACACAAATACTTGCCTATCACTTCAGTTCAGTCTCAAGTAATCCCTAGCTACTTCTGGATTTACTTCCTGCTAATTGATATTCTCATGTTCTTTGTCTGCTACTTCTCTCATTTTCCTTAATTTTTTTCTTCAAAGTGGCTACTGCAAACCCAAGCAGAGCTGCCTCCACTGCCTTCTTGTTTCTAGTGCAAAACCTCAGAGAACTATGTAAATTTTTTATTATTATTTCCATTCCTGTGTTAAGAGCGTAGCATAACAGTAACCTTCGGTGACAAGTAGAATGTGTTTTTGTAGGAGAAAATTTCGGAGTGGATGATCAAAAATACTCATTTAACTTTTATTTCAGTTTTCTAAATATAAGAGTGCAACTGCTTTCAGGATGTCCTCAGCATACTCAAAAAATAATTTATGAGTCATTAAAAGACATAGATAGATAGATAGATGGCTATAACTATAGCTACAGCTATAGCTATATCTNAGCTATAGCTATAGATATAGGTATAGGTATATAGATATAAATAGATATAGATGTATAGATAGATATCAATAGATATAAAAGACATTCTCAGCCTTTAGCATGTTAAACTTAAATTGGGAGAGCAAATCTGACCCTAGAAGAGACATAGACGTAGTGGAACTACACAGTTAGAGAAATGGTGGCATTGAACTTCTCCCAAGTCCATTCAGAGTTTTGGCAATATGAGTAATGGGGACTCTGAGCAGTAGTTATCCCCTGGCTTGTGCTATTCTGCCTGTATTTATTTGATTTATTGGACCCACCAACAAAGAACATATGCACGTTTTATTAATTTTCTTTCAGCTTTATAAGCTGTATGCTATTCCCCAAATAATTAAATTGTTATAGTTAAACTAGGTATCTAGATATAACACTAACTATCTGTACACAGACATCTCAGCATTGGCTTTGAGGATGATTAGGCCATGAAATCCTTCTCTCAGGGAAGACAGACTGTGAGATTGAACCTTGCTTTGTGCTTTAGGAGATTCATTACTGGAAGTACTGACTGGATTTAGGCTAAGGATTAAACTGAGCTACAAAGAGGCGAGATATCATTCCCCAGATAACCATACCTGCAGCTACTGGTTAATGAAAAAGGTTTCACTAAAGTGAAAGCTTCTCCCTTTTGACGATGTAGAAGTATCATTACGGTTACTGCTCTTATCACATGGGGCACCTTACCTTTGGTGAATATGGCTGCCCACAGATTTCTCTAGTGTTAATAACCCAGACCAACAATTGCTGGCTGACCAGCATGTTGTAGGTGATCATGGCTGTACCATGGCCTCCTGTCCTGTGTACTGGTGCTCTCATGTTGACCTAGTGGCACTGCTTTGAGCACACATCAGACCTTAGAGTTACCTGGGTTAATCAAAATGTGAGTTGAGTGAACATACATCTAACCTGTTTACTCGTTTCTCAGATTCAGCCAAAATGTGCTTCAAAAGGGCCAGCACAGCAGTGCATTTTACAAACCTAGTGCACAGTGCTGAAATATCTTGCATCAGCTTTATGCTAGCAGCATCACCATATATACCTACATAGCACCGTCTTTATTGAAATACAGAAGCATTATGATTTCCCAAACTGACTTTCTTCCACACACTCAAAGGAAAAATACAGTTTTGCAGTTTTTACTGACTGGCTGCTTGCTTAATCTTTTCATTTCGAGTGTTTATCCAGAGATACCTATGTGTTACCTCACCTCTAAACCACCTCACAGCTCTCACACTATTCTGCTTCTGCTTCTCCACCAACAAATACTTCTTCACACATTATAAATGCTCTGCAGTAGATGCCACTTTGAGATTGATACTCTTTTGCCATGACTAGGAGACATATAGAGAAGCTTCAAGCATTTCCAGACATAATATAAACCTCATTCTCTGCAATCACAAACTTTTTTTATAATTGTGTCAAAAGCAAAATCTTCCTCCTGCTGTTTTAGGTAAATTTATTGTTTATTTTTTATTTATACATGCAGTTTTATTTTACTTATCATTATATATGGCAGTCAGTTTTATAAAGAATCCCGCTTTCAATCAAGGTCTAAATTTCCTACTAAAGCAATTCAGAATGAATTTTTGGTCTGTCCCAGTAAATAACCAAGATGCAGGCCTTCTAACTTCAATGTTAGTCAAAATGCCAGGGCATGAGGAGGTTTCTGCAAAAGAGATTTCTGAGTCTTTGCTTTTTTCCTCCCTAAATAAACCCAGTAAATCCCCAGATATAAGAGTTGTTGGAGCAAGGCAAAACTGAGAAGGACCTCCTAAATAATACTAAGTCTATCAAGCTTGAATTTTGCATCACTTCTGCTGTAGAGCTATACATATGTCCCTAAAAAGATTAAACAGACATCGAGAAGTGGCTTTTGCTAGTACCCAGAGAAGGTTCAGCCTGGGGCAGTCCTAAAATTTCACATTGTCCTGGAAGCAGTCAACTAGAAATCTAAATCTTAATTTTTTAATTAACTGGACATGCAAGGGACAGAGAAGAATTTAATTATTAGGACTGGATACATGACTGCATCCCATTTATCGTCTTAGGCATGAAGTCTGAAGCGATCCCAGCTGGTCAGACCATGGTGCTAATAATGTCAAGGTTGTGGTTTTGATCACTGTATGGGCCATACATGTCAGAGTCAATGATCCATGTAGGTCTCTGCTAACCAAGAATATTCCATGATTCTATGACTCACTGACACTGTGTAGAGTGAGCTGGAGCTCAGGTGTGGTCCAAATACTGAAAGAGACAAAGACTAATGGTGAGAGGAAAAATAAAACTGAGCCTCCTTCAAAATCTTTACTGTCTTCAAAACCCCTTAACTCACATACTAGGCTCAGTGACTAATATACTGTTTGTCCGATTGCTGTCTCTGTGGTAAAGCATGGAAGTTCCTGCAGGAACTGTAGGATGGATGAGTTCTGTCCCAGGACAGGAGTCATGCAAATCTGCTGGTAAGTCACTGGACATAGAAGTGCTTTAGAAGAGAAAAAAACAGAACAAACAAGCTGGTTTGAATTCTGAACCCTCTCTTGGCGCATAGAGATGGCTGGCAGGCCTCCTGGCAAAGCCAGTTTTGAGGACTGGTTAGCGCTTAGAGGCTGCCCAGGGCTTAAAATGGTGTAGATGGTCCATACTGTCTTGTGAGCAAATACAGAATAATTTCTAAGCAACATCATGAGAGCTGATGTTGCTTAGAAATTATTTTTCCAGCTGCCCCCAAATGTCAGCTAAAAGATCAGTATTTTTCTTAGCACTCTTCTTTACACTTCTGATTCCAGAAAAAAAAACCTGTGTGTTACAGTTTTGGGTCTCACTGAGGTAAAGTTCACAGCCCTCACAGTCCTGTGCTTTGCATTGGTCGCTGACAGGGTGTTGATAACACACCAGTGCTTTGGCTACTGCCAAGCAGTTCTGTCCTTCTGACATTCCCCCACATCAAAGGGCTGGGAGGGGACAAGATCCTGGGAGGGGACACAACCAGGGCAGCTGACCCAAATTAGCCAAAGGGGTATTCCACACCATATGATGTCAGCTCAGATATATAAGCTAAGGGAGAGAGGAGGAAAGGGGGAGCATTCTTGAGTTTTCAATGTTTGCTTTCTGGAGGAACCATCACACATGCTGAAACCCTACTTCCCAGGAAGCGTCCAAACATCGCTGCTGATGGGAAGTAGAGACTGACTTCTTTTTCCTCTTTAGCTCATGCCTGCACAGATCTCTGTTTATTGCTTTCTTTTTAGGGGGGGAGTGTGTTGGTTTGGTATGGAAATGGCGCTGGGGAGCTGCTCCACCAGCTAGCTCGCTCCCTGGCCTCTATATAAGAGAGGCTTGGTGGGTCTGAACCTCAGGCTGAAGTATGGTTGACGGCGTGGAAGAAAGAGTGGACTCTTGCTTGAGTTTCACCTGGCTTTATTCCTCCCGGTTACCTCCCATGTGCAGATGGACAGAGCAGAGAGGGAGAGAGCCCCTGAGAGTGCCAGAGTGAGAGCTCCCGGCAGCCCCTCTGTCCTCACCTTAAGTACAGGGGACGTACCTTGGGCAGGGGAGAACTCCACACCAGTCTCAGGGGAGGGGGAGCGTGATGCAGAATGGGGGAACTTAACAAAAGAATGAAAGAAGGTGGTACCGGGGTACCTTGTCAAATCCTAGGGCTTTTCCCCCAGAATCTTCCAGATCTTACAAGGTGATTGACAAGGTCTATCACAAGGGAAACACCATCGGGAGTTTTAGGATAGGGGGGTAGGAACAAACAATTACAAATGTATAACAACATATACAGAATATTAGAAAACCCAAAATGCACGCTGCTACAGTTTGGCATGGACTGGTTTTTGTAGTGGGGGAGCCACAGAGGTGGTTTCCATGAGCAGTGGCTAGAAACTTCCAGCATGTCCACGAGAGACAATAGTGATAGCTCTGAAGATGGACATGCTGCTGGCCAGAACTGGGCCAATGAGAGAGGTTGTTAATGCCTCTGTGATAACATATTTAAGAAGAAAATTAAAACAAAGTGGCGCACACACAGTATTCTCTTCTAGTCAGAGAAGAGAGGAGGTGGTGACAACATGTGAGGGAAACAATGTGGAGACAACAAGGTCAATGAAGAAGGAGGGGCAGGAGGTGCTCCAGGCACTGGAGCTGAGTTTCTTCTGCAGACCCTAGTGAGACCATGGTGCAGCAGCTGTGCCCCTGCAGCCCATGAGGATCCATGGGGGATGCAGAGACCCACCCACAGCCCATGGGGATCCATGGGGGATGCAGAGATCCACCCACAGCCCATGGGGGAGGTGCCGATGCCAGAGCAGGTGGATGCCTGGAGGAGGCTGTGACCCAGTGGAAGACCCAGTAGAGAGAGAGGCCCTGCTCCCAGGCTGGAGCAGCCAATCCATGGAGGGCTGCACCCCATGGAAGAGTGACCCACACCACAGCAATTTTGTCAGCAACCCTAATCCTCTCCCTGAGCAGTGGAAGAAAACCTTGGGTGATGAACTGACCAAACCCCCACCCTCTGTCTCCCTTTGCTGTTAGTGGGAAAGATGGAGGGGCTGGAGAGGGCAAAAAGCTGTTTTTAAGGGCTTATTTTATTTCTCATTATCCTCCTCCAACTCTGTTAGTAATAAATTCACTTTGAAACTTTAAATTGGGCCTGTTTTGCCCTTGGAGTGTTTTCTCCCCCTCATGAACCCATTAATTTTTTTTCTCTCCTCTGCTCAGCTGTGGCAGGGGAGGGTAAGAGACTTTCATGGGTGCCTGGCAGTGTTTGGCCAGTGTCAAACCACAACAGTTACAAATCTAGTCTCTACAGTAACCTTTGTAAACTTTAAGTCATCAAACTCACCAAACCATTTATCTTGCCTCTCTGCCTGTTAGCATGTTGGAAACATGGTTCAATTCCCATCAAAGCTAGTGGGAAAACTTCAGAGTTGGTTCTTGTAGTGGTTTGAAAACAAACCAAGTGAGAGGCTCCAAGTCAGAAAGAAATAATTTAATAAGAGGAAAGAAAAACAAGGTAGAATAAAAATAAATCCAGTAATACAAAAGACCATTGACAGAGTAAGAATACAACCTGATCCGGGTGATGGAAGCAGTCCAGATGAGGTGGTCTTCCTGAAGCAGTGATCCCGTAGACAGGTCTGGTAGTTCCAGTCCTCTGGGAATTCAGTCCTCCTGGGGCTGCTCAAATCCCTGATTATATCCAGGTGAGACTGCCCCTCTCCCTCCCCCTGGGCGGAGCATCTCACAATGGGATGGTGAGTGGTGCAGAAGAGTCTTGATGGCCCATTAGCGAGTGATTGCTCCCGGAGGCAGTTATCTATGAGTCATACAGCAAGGCACCTGATGGGCCATTAACAGAAGACAGTCCAGGGGGAGGGGTCTGGGAAACACTGCTCCAACAAACGGCTCATGAAGGTGGTGATAGAATACTTCTGCAAATTCTATACTACAACCCAGGACA
>VZDJ01000187.1:1484140-1501668 GCA_008694505.1 Cyanoderma ruficeps | reverse complement strand
TCCAGTCCTCTGGGAATTCAGTCCTCCTGGGGCTGCTCAAATCCCTGATTATATCCAGGTGAGACTGCCCCTCTCCCTCCCCCTGGGCGGAGCATCTCACAATGGGATGGTGAGTGGTGCAGAAGAGTCTTGATGGCCCATTAGCGAGTGATTGCTCCCGGAGGCAGTTATCTATGAGTCATACAGCAAGGCACCTGATGGGCCATTAACAGAAGACAGTCCAGGGGGAGGGGTCTGGGAAACACTGCTCCAACAAACGGCTCATGAAGGTGGTGATAGAATACTTCTGCAAATTCTATACTACAACCCAGGACAGTTCTCATGGTATTTAAAAATAACAATAGTTCTATAATTTCAAGACTGGATTCATAGCATTTCATGTTTAACAACAGTACCTTGCTAACAGAAGAAATAGTAGTTCTTCTTGTTGTGAAAGCTACTGTCCATTATAACTTACTGAAAGTAGCCTTGAAAAACAGCTAAACCATACATGCAAGCTGTTTTGGCCAAGTTAAGAAATGCTGGGTTGTCCTTTTCCTTAAGACTTCTTTCTCTTACATATGAGAGAATCAAACAATTTGTCCAGACACAGATATATAGGAAAAGAACCCTTAAACATTGGGTTTCAGAAACCGGTTAAACATTGCCAAGAAAATGTAGCAATTGGTTGCAAAATAGAAAGGGGTGAAATCCCTCTGACATGTGGACGTGTAGTTACATTGGAGACAGGCATTTTGCTGGCTAAGTGAGTTTCCCTCAGAAGATGAAAAGATGAAGATACTGAAGATGAAAATGCATTTACATGTAGCTGCACTGCAGAAACCACTAAGGACACAAACAAGAAGGGCAAAATAGTAGGGGGTGTGTGCGTGCCAAGGTCTTTTAAAAAGGAAAAAATTAATTGAAAAATCACGTACAGTGAGCTTTAAAAATTGAACTTGCCAAAGTTCACAACATAGCCAGCTAATATCACTGTATACCGCAAACTGAGATCTAATGTTGCAGAATCCTCTTTACTCAGGGGCTGGATCTAATGAATTTCACTGCCTCCATGTGCTCATGGCTTGCTAATCATCCCCTCCACAGGCAAAGGAAAGCTTTCCTTTTCTGGATAAATCCAACAAATCCTCTGTCGGATGTTTTTTTACCACTATTTTAACAAAGTGTCTTTAGTGTGACAGATGCAACTTGAAGCTTCTTTCATGTTGGTGTTTTAGTTTCCTCTTCCACAATCTAATAGGTGGAAATTTCAATGGAATAAGCTGAGAAGTCCAAAGGGAATCTTTGAACCTACAGTGACAAACAGTTTCAAAGATTTTGCAAAGCACGCACCTGGGGTATGAGATTAAGATCTTCTTTTGTAGTTCGTTCCTACTTCATCAATTCCTCCTAATCATGCAGTGTGTACTTGAAATGTAACTTGTCGAGTCCTGTTAAAGCAGATATATAACAGAATAACATATAGAGTCTGCTAAAGGCCAGGCATAATTCAGTCCAAATTAGTGTGAAAAATCCATGGAGCCCATGGCAGGTTCACTGGGGAACTAAATCAGCAAATTATCAAGAATTCTTCTAAATTTATCACAAGTGGGAGAAAAGGTTTTATTCTTTTGCCCAAACATTTGGAAGAATATTCAAACCAGGGATCTTTATTGAAAGAGCTGTGGCAGGCCCACTCCTACTCCTACTCAAGCATGAACAGTACAGCTCTAAAAACAGACCTCCATAAATCATTCCTGTTGCTTGACAAACATGTATTCTTGTCCTGGAAACTGATGCAAAAATCCAATAGATTTCTTTCAGTGAGAAGGAAAGAAGTGTGAGTTTTCATTGTCCCCACAGAAAGGAAAATTAGGTGCAAAGCACATCTTGCATCAAAATAGTTGGCTAACTTCAGCTGCCATAGGATTTAATGTAAAATGAACAATATATGCTGTAAGAACATATCAGATTGTAACTTTTTTAAGCAGATCTGAAGTCTTCAATGCATCAGTGTTTGCTATATCCTTGTATGACTGGAAAAACCACTGGACATAGTTCATGAAAGTTAATGTTTTATTAATGAAATAGCAAAGTAAAAATTGTTCTTCTGAGCAGGTGAAGAGAGACAAGGAATAAATATTTCCAGGAGGACTGAATATTTTTTATAGATTCAAGAACACATCCAGACAAATTCCAAAATAAGGATGGCCAATTCCCAAAATCACAGAATCATGAGATAACAGCTTAAAGACTGAAATGCTAGTGGTGATAAACTTGCAGATGAACAATACAAACTGTATTCTATAGACTTTGAATGCAATAGCTCAGGCATTCTATAACCATGTACACGTGTAATATAATGTTGTCTTTGCTGCCTACTAGTCAGAAATCTTGTACTTAATTTACAAGTCCTCAGGACTGAGGAAGGCCAGTCTTCCTCCAGCAAGTTTGCTGTTTTATTTTACTTTCTTCATACAGTACAGCCATGACATTATGCAAGTAGAAGTAACAGACCCTTATTTTCAATAAACTGTGAAATTTCTGACTCTTAGCATATGAGACTGTGTATGGGAATAAAGACCTGGTACAAAAGGAGGAGCCTTCAGAAGCGGAGACACAGAAAGTGGTGTAGAGTTCACAGGCATGGAATTGGAAGACGTAGGGCAGGGCCTTGGCACTCATACCTCTTGGGTACAAGCAACTTCCCAACAGTCACCTTCAAACAGAGAAATACCTTGGACCCAGACAAAATTTGATATAGGGTTATAAAGACAAAAAAAATTCCGGAATGAGTGCCATAAAAGCATAAATTCAGACATAGTTGTTGCAGACCAATGAAAAAATAGCAAAGCTGAAAATGAATGTTAGTAGGGAAAGGATCAGTCCCTTCTCCCAGGTAACAAGCAACAAGATGAGAGGAAATGGCATCAAGATATACCAGGGAAGGTTCAGGTTGGACATAGGTAGAATTTCTTTACAGAAAGGGTGATCATATCAGAATGGGCTACCCAGGGACGGAGTGGAGTCACCATCCCTGGATGTGTTCAAGAAATGACTGGACATGGCAGTAAATGTCATGGTCTAGTAAACATGGTGGTAGGGTGGGTAATCAGACAAAGGTTGGACATGATGATCTTGGAGGTATTTTCCAACTTAAATGATTCTGTGATTTTGTGAAAAATTATCTCAATTGAAAGCTAGAGGAAAAAAAAATAACATGAACATCATGTTATTTATTGTGAAAGACCCTAGATACACAGCATTTCAACACTAGGATGAAATTACCAACCCTACTTAGAGAAGAAAGAGAGGAAATCACCAAGAAAAATTGTACAAAATTAAGAATTTGGGCTTAATTTATTTTTATACATCTTTCCCCTGCCCAATTATTAGACACTCAATTGCATTAAAAATAGACTCTTACCTTTACAGAAGGCATACTATCTCTTTGCCCACAGACATAATTTTAAGCCCAGCAGTAGTATAATAGATGCAAGTATTTTGTTCATTCAGGAATGTCATTACCGCATGCAATATAAAAGTCAGGCCATGGTGACAATTGTCTCTCCTTTTATATAGAGACATACAGCATGCTGGAGGCTTTGTTGCTGGGAGAAACCTCTGAAGGCTGCAGCAATAAAGTATGACACAATGAGATCTTGGAGGAGACAGCCTGTAAATTCAAAACATATACATATGCAGGACAGCAAAACTGCATGAGCCCCTTGCTTACTTTTTCCTCTGACAGTATCAGACATGCTGGCTTTTAGGCAATGTATTCTCCAGTGAGAAAAAACAACACCAAAGGCTCTGAATTTGACAAGAGTCAGTGTTAGATTGGGTAGCCTCACTAAGCAGCATTAGTCTTCACTTTTCAAAGTCTTCAAGGCTTTTCTTACTCTCTTCCTCCTCATTGAAGAGCCCTCTCTGCACACCTTCCACCTAAATCTCCCATTCTCACCTCAGTGGTAAAATTGTGTACACGTAATTGACAATAGTTTGGTGTGCCTGACTTTTTTCTTTAGAACACCATACTTCCCTGACCAAAAAAGAAATCTACAATGATGTTTAGGAAACAAAATTGTGTTTATATATTTCCTGAATTCAGTTTTAAGAGTAACATAGCTTCTAAGTCTGAAACATCAAGATTAACTTGTAGGTTACCATGACAACACATTCCCCAGACAGATTCAGTTAAATATAGGGGAGAACTGAGGAGAACAAAGAACAATCTGCAGATAATTCCTTTAATTCTGAACCAAAACAACCTATTTCAGGATTATTCTGTCTGCACAGTCCTGATTTTAGCAGTTAAGCCACTCAGTTGAGTTGCATCAGCTTCCACTTCTATTGTTTATCACATCCCTTTGTTTTAATAGCGCCTTTATTTGCAAGCCCAAGCACAGCACCATGGTATAATTTTGCCTGTTCTTTGGACTTTCTGTATCCTATTTTCCCATCTGGCATATTCTGTATTTGCTATAGTACACTATCATTATTTAAACTTCTGTGGGAAGCAGGTTCTAGGTTATATCCTGTAAAAACCCTTTCACCTTTATTTAAATTGAACAATAACATCTAGAGTGACTATGCCCTGCAAATGTGCCCTGCTGATAACTTGATGGGTTTTTCAAGCAATCATTGTGGACTATACAGAGTGCCTGTAATAGGTACAGGAGTGAGTGGAAGAAAAGAAGCAGAAGCTGTGCGTTTTAAGTTCCATCTAAGTTATATTAGATAACTGACATTTAAATAGAAGCAGTTTTATTGTAAAGAGTCCTCAGCAGCTTGTTGAAGCTTTGGAGGTCTAGCAGATTTGCACAAAATACACTGCTACGGCAAATGATGGCATGCATGTTGTCTAAAGATCTAGAGTTCACCACCTTCTTTACAGCATATGCACAAGAAAAACACTTCACCTTTTCTCTTTGCTGAGTAAGTTGCAGTGTTTGAACTGTTACTCTCCAGAGCAATTATCCTTTTCATGACACAATCAGGCCATGAACTTAATTGTATCTTATTATTGTGGTCTTTTCCCTCCTATATCCTCTGCCTGGTATTCCTGAACACAAGATTCTCAAAATACCAGGCAGAACCACTGAACTAGAAGCAAAGCAAATCAACAAGTTTGGAAAAAACTGTGAACTACAATGATGAGTATTATTATTAACATTTTCTTTGTGCCCAGCAGAAACCACACCAACAGGTTAACTATGAAGTAATATTCTGTTGCCCTACCAGGCCATATACATCCCCAAAACCTGGGGGTGGCTTTTTGCTCTCTTCACGAATTCCAATCCTGAACAGAGACAATTGAAAAGTATCCAGAAAAGTATGCAGGAAAGTATCCAGGAGCCTGTTATGATCCATCACTTCGCTACATCTTCTTTTTCATTTCTGTACAGAACTGAGAGCTGCCAGAGACTGGCAGATTCATTTCTAGAAGGCTTTTTGTCCAATATCTACACAACCTGGAACTGTCATTAACCAACAAGATTGCTCTCCTGGATTTCAGCATATTTAGAGTATGGATAGCACACAATATAATTTTTTTCCCTAGAAGGTCAGTGCCATCCTGGAATGCACTGGACATGCACTTCTATTGCTTGCTTATTGTCATGTAAATATTTTGTTCTTAATGTGACTAAATGTTGAGATATTATTAATATTTGTATGATGCCCAAAATTACTTTCATGTGTAGATATATCAGTTTATTTAGGTAGTGATCTGAATCCATATAATTTGTGTTTAATGTGTTTTCAGGATTTACTAACAAAGTCTGAGCCACATATTCAAGCTACAGAATCCAATTTAACATTGTAGATATGTCATCCTTTATAAACTTGTCAAATGATAGCAAGTTCACTATTCTCTCTGATAGGCTCTTTAAATGTTTCATTATTCTGCCTATTTTTCATTATTCTGATTTGCTTCTTATTTTAATATTTAAATTGTCAAATTTCAGCTTCTAGACACTGAATCCCATTATTCCTTTGTCTTATAAGCTCCCTAATATCCCTTTTCTGCATTAGTACAAGTCACCTCTCAGTTTCCTCTGATAATAAGAATGATCTGAGTTTCTCAGGTCTGTTTTCCTGTCTCAGACCTATAGTAAGTCACTGATGACTCCAAACTGTAATCCTTCTCTTTAGTCATCCTAATTTTGGATTTGCATCTCTGGTCTCCAGAGTATTCTTCAGCCTCAAAGGTATGTCAAACATGGGACTGGAGCACCTCTCTTATGATAAAAGGCTGCAAGAGCAGAGGTTGTTCAGCCTGGAGACAGAAGGCTCCAAGAGGACCATATAGCAGTTTTCTAGTGCCTAAGGAGCCCACAAGAAAGCTGGAAAGGGACTTTTTATGAAACCAGAATGGACAGAAAGTAAGAGATCTCTTACAGAAAAATCCAAGGGAAGCTCATCGTCTTTATGAGTCTCTGCAAGTTTTTGTAGTATGCTTGTCAGCACCTCTAAACTATCAGCAGCTGACTACTTTGAACAAAATCCCCAACTAGGACAGCTGTATTCCCTAATGGCAGAAGATTGCTCCTCAGCAGACATGCCTTACATTTCCTCTGTAAAGCTGGCAACTAAAGATGTACTTTCACATGTGCAACCTAATCCTGAGCCTAAATGTACTGCACATTTCTCAAATGCTCAGTTCATATGCCCTCCTCTAAAGAGTCTCCTATGCACATTTGTATTCAACTTTTAAATTTTTCCTTGCAAATTACTGGGGGTTTGATTTTAAGAATTCCATTTGCCTTTGAACATAAACCATTTCTAACAACCTTATGTGCTCTGTAAACTGGTGACCTTTTCAGTTTCAACTATACCACACAAAAGGATAGCGACAATACTTTTTTGAGAAATGCATTTGTCCTCATCCAAGTTCTGCATTTACTGAAGTCCTAAACCAAGCTTATCTATCTAGATTACTAATAGAAAGGTGTAATAAATCTAAGTAAGCAAGACTGCATGAGTGAACACAGCTCACAGCTGACAGAGATTTCACATAAGGAAGAAGCAAGCTACATGCATTTCAGTCAGCTAGAATTTATGGCAGCACTTGCTTTTTGTGCATGAAGATTTGAGACCATGTAATTTACTCAATGTTGTTGAACTTCCACATCACCACAAAATACTGTTGTTTTATCCACTAGTTAATCTGAATCTCCTTTTCTCATTTTAACACAGGGAGTTTTAACACAGATTAGAAACTTGGCAGGTACTCATCAGCCTTGACATGCTTTAAAAATGCTTCTTGTACTTTATCAGCACATGGTGCTTTCAGACACTGCTTCAACAAACATAGTCATGACCTGACAGAGAAATGCACTACATATTGTGTTCATAAATGGTATTACGAGGCAGCCGTAAAATTGCAAACAAAACATCTTTTGGAGTTTTTTTTAGCAACTGAAGTTTAGCAAAATTGAAGGAAGAAGTTGGTTTTCCAAGTCCCAAGACACAGTTTAAAAGAAGCTGGGGAAAATGCTTTGACTACACACCTTTAAAATCCAGCTTTCAAAAAGAAAAATATATAGGCAGATATACACATATATTATTTTAAATTAATAAGTCCCAGAAACAGCAAGCTGTTGTGGAACACAGCAGTTCAAAAACATAATGAATAATGATGAAGAATTGAACACACAGACACACTAGAAAAAATCAAACAACACCAAGTTCTCAAAAATCTGTATAGTAGCTATATTTATTCTGTAAACCACATTTGAAATATGTATGGCCTGTGAAAGTCACAGCCATCTTAAATCAAGCTCTATCACTTTCATTTTGCTCTTTGGTGTCAGTAATTCCACAGGAAGATTTGTGTGGCAGAGATCTTATTTTTGTAGGACTTTATTATTATTTATGTGCGAAGAAATGGAACAGGCTTAAAAAAATTGTTTTAAGACACTCCTGACCATGGTCTCCCCATTAGCCTTTATTATACAACCCAAATTCTGAGAAGATTTAGTTAAAGAGCATTGGCATAAAAGAGAACTTTGTTCTCATTTGTATCAGTGTCTCCAGTAGGCAGTCTAATGGTATAAATACAAATGGAATACTAGACAGAATAAAATGACCAGAGCACAAAATTTATGGGATGGGGAGAAAGGGGTTGGGGAGGATGTGGGAAATAACAGAATCAGTTCATTCTATTGACAATGGGACTAACGGCATTCGGAAGTCACTACAAAGGATATGATAGTGGGGCATAAAAGCAGCCTGAGATTATTTGAAACAGCTGCATGCTGTCTTGTTTTTCTTTGCTGAGTTTTAATGGTGGGGAGTACAACAGATGGGTGCACATTAGCCTGCGTCTCATTTTACCATTGCAGTTCTGGGGTGCTGGTGTATGGGAGGAAAAGTAACCCAGTGGTTTGGCCAGTTCCAGGGAGGTTCAGTTGAATACCTATACCATACCCCATGAGACACTGCACACAAAACAAAACACCTTTCAGTCTAATAAATAACAGGCAATGCTGTACACACAGGACAATTTCATACACACCATGCCATGCACACCATGACGCAAAATGCAGTGCAACACACAATATGTGCAATGTAATATAACCATGCCGTGCAGTACAATGCAATATGTGCAATACATACAGACAAACAGTATCATTCCATACAATACAAATACAGAGTATTCCAAATACAGTACAAAATACCACTCAATCCATTAGGATACAACACACACAAGACTAAGAAACTCAGACAATAAATACCATACAATACACTGTCCAATACAATATATAACCATTAGCAAACATGCTGTGTGGGACATATTTAATGTATTTTTAAAAAATTAAAATATTTATATAGACATAGTGAAGACATATTGCACGATTTGCACGGAATTGGTTTTATGCAGCCCTGAAAGCTGAAATATTAAATGTCTAAATAGCAACCAGAAAATACAAAACATAATAATGTATCCTACAGAAGAGATGAAAAGATGGTAAAATGTAAGGAAAATAATAGATCCTAAAATGCAAAATAAATGTTCTGAACATAAAGTCTGAACCTCTCCTGCCACTGTTTTGAACCATTTCCACACTGTGTTTGTTACTGGGAAGTCTCAGGAAAGTACAGATCTCTTAGTTTAACCTCAGTGCCTGGAAAAATTATAAAGATTGCCTGTGTGCTTCTGACAGACAGGAAATGCAATCAGCAGGCACAGTCAGCACAACTTCACAAAGGAAAACCCCTGTCTCACTAATCTGGGATAAGGCCACCTGCCTTGTGGGTAAAGGGACAGGGGTGTACAGGGCATTTCTAGATTCTTGTAATTCCTTTGATACTGTCCCTTACAGCATCTTTCTGGATAAGTTGCCCATCTGTGAGATGATCAGGTGCACAATATATTAGGTGAGGAACTCGCCTGTGACATTTGGGAGCACTTCCTTACCAAGACGGTAAGGTCAAACACTGGAACAGACATCCTAGTGAGGTGGTTGATACCCCATGCCAGAGAGTACCTTAAGAAGAGACATTTGGACAATGCCCTTCAAAATGGCCTTTAACTTTTGATCAACCTCAGGCACATATTCTATTGAACTATATGTATTTTACAGTGTTTGGTATTGTATTTTTTACAACAGTTTCTCTTTTTGTCCTGGGTTATAGTCTATTCAATTTCATCTGCTGAAAAACAGTTGGGGGTGGGTGCCTTTTGATAATGGGCCAACGGTCAGTATCAGGTAGAACATTGATCTTATCTTTCTCCATAATGGGCAATTAACAGTCTTCCCAAGCCCCTAGCGTACCTATTGTGTGATGCTCCACCCCGTGGGAGGAGCCAGCCATTCTCANTTTTTTTTTTCTTTTTCTTTTCTACCACATTTGTATTCTTATATTCTTAGTAAAAAGCTGTTATTCCTACTCCCAAATCTTTGCCTGAGAGCCGTTAATTGCAAAATTAGAACTTGGCGGGGGGTGAGGGGTTTACATCCTCTATTCTAAGGGGAACCCCAGTTTCCCTGGCAGATACCTGTCTTTCTAAACCAAGACACTTTTGTATCATGCTACATGTAGGATGTGGTTTTTGGTACTATTTATATCACATTGTACAGTCTTGACTGAACTGCATGTGACTTATTGATGCATTGTGATGCGTTGTGTTGTATTGGGATATTTTTTCACTCTGCATTCTGTTTTGCCTGTTGTATTGAATGTGCTGTACTTTTAGGTGTTATATTTTTCATTGTGCTTTTTATTTTGTATGTTACACATAGTTTTGCATTGTAGATCCTTTTGTATTGGAGACAGTAATACTGTGTCATATAGCATTTGTTGTATGGCTTTGTATGTATTTTATACATTTTATTTATTACATGGCTTATACTGCACTGTCATTGGTTTGGTATTGTGCTGTAGTACTGTTCAATGTTTTGCATTGTAGTGCACCCCCCATCACAGCTCTGGCACCATGAAGCATTGCACACAGCAGGGTCACATACACAGCAGCTCTTGGGAACCATCACTGCTGAGCAATCAGTTGGCTGCCCCTGCTGCTGTTCCAGATCCATGCAATAGCACACTGCTGGTGTCCATCACCATCTGCTCCTGTGGCCTCCAATAAAAACCTTTCCATGGTGTGGGTGTGTGTATGGAAAGCATTCCAGTTATGTTAGTTGTAAAGTACTGTGTTTTGGAATGCCTTGTATTCAGTATTTTAAAGCCCGGCATTTCCTGGACGATACAGTATCATAAAATCATAGGATGGTTTGAATTAGAAGGGACATTAAAGATCATGTATTTCCAAACACTCTGCTGTGGATAGGGACAGCTTTCACTAGGCTAATCAAAGCCCTGTCTAACCTGGCCTTGAACGCTCCAAGGGATGGGGCATCCACAGCTCCTCTGGGCAATTTCTGCCAGTGCCTCTCCAACCTCACAGTAAAGAATTTCTTCCTAATACCTTCTGTAAACCGACTTACATTTTAAAGCCATTCCAACTCATCTTATTATTCATACCCTTAAAAGGAGTTCTTCTCTGTCTTTCTTGTAGGCTTCCTTCAGGTACTGGAAGACTGCACTTAGATCACACAAAATCCTTCTCCTTTCCAGGCTGAAAAATCCCAGTTCTCTCAACCTTTCCTAACAGGAGAAGTGCTCCATCCCTCCCATCAAAGTAGCAGTTTTCCTCTGGCCTTGCTCCAAGAGTTCCATGTCCTTTCGTATGCTGGGATGCCAGAGCTCGATGCTGAGTCCCAGTGGGGTCTCACCAGAGCAGAGCAGAGGAGCAGAATCCCCAGAATCCTCTCACTCCCCTGCTGCCCACACTGCTTTGGATGCAGCCCAGGACACGTTTGGCTTTCTGGGCTGGGAATGCTCATGGCTGGGTCATGTCCAGCCTCTCACCCACCAGCACCCCCAAGTTCTTCTCCCCAGGGCTGCTCTGCATCTGTTCATCCCCCCAGCCTGTGCTGATGGCAGAGGTTACCCTGACCCAGATGCAGCACCTTGCACTTGGTCTTGTTAAGTATAGTATTGTTTGGTAATTATTGTCTAGTAAGTACTGCATGCATAATGGGTATTATTTTTGTTGTTGACATTACATGTATTGTGTTGTGATCTATACATTTTAATGCATTGTGTTCTGTATTTTTTATTGTCTTTTTTATTGTATTGAACATCTTACTGTGCATTCTCTGTGTGGGGAGGGCTGGTATTGGTTATATTGTGCAGTATCATATGTATTGTACTGTGTGTTGTGTTTCATGGTATATAACAGTATCCATTCTATTGTATAACATATCACTTTATCCATTCTATGGTGTTTATTGTTCACTCTTTTGGGGCTGTTACGTATTGAATTGTATATAGTTTTTTTTCTTTTGATATGTATAGTTATTATATTTTAGGATTGTACCCAGGTATTATATTTTAGATATTGTGCATGTTGTATTCTATAGTTTGTACTGCTTGATTTGTATTACCTATATTGTATGCTATGGTATGTGCGGCATCATAGAATCACAAAGAGAGGGATGTGAACAGGTCAGAAACAAGGTCCAAGCATGAGGACCCAGGAAAGTGTTTCACTTCCAGGCAAATTTCTTATAACTAGTTATATCTTTGACTAAGCCCTATTTCAAAATGAAGGCAGCTAGAAGTATTTCATTGGCTGTATAATTTAACTTTTCAATCAAAGAGAGCTTTTCACTTTTTATTCCAAGTTAATAGCAGCAGTTTTTAACCTCCACTAGACAGCTGGCCAGCACTTCCAATAGAGATCAAAAGCAAAGCACAGCACTCATTCCTGCGACTTACTCAAAATTATAAGGAGACTAAGGGAGCATGGCCTCAGGAAGGTATTCTCACACTGTCAGTACTTATTACCCAGGCTGTCCTAGGCTTCCACTGCTTGCTCAGTTAAGCTACCTTACCAGAAAGTTTTTGCAAACTTGAATAATGATGGACCCATCAGCAGACTGATTCCTAGAATACCAGCACAACATATGTTGACACTAAATGTATCAAAATAAATAAATGTCTGAATCGTAGCCCAGATGGATTCTGTGAAGGAAGATCAGAAGTCAGTTGTTTCCTTTTATCCATTCCTTGGTATAACTAGTGATGAACTGAATTTTGCTTTAAAAGCAGCCATCTGTGTCACGTATACTCTAACCTGATTAAATATAATTGCCTTGGGTCCTGATTTGATTATTTCATCTCCAGAGTTATTTATGCAACTGAAGTAAATTTCATATTTTATTCAGTTAAAGTCAATAAAAGATGTACAACAACATAAAAGTTTTAATGTTTTGCTAATTAAAAAATATAACCTTGATATGCCACAACACTAATATTTAATACTCTGCTATTTGTTATTGTTCCATTCCATTGAATGGCAGCCTTTAAAGTGTCACTAGCTATTTTAATTTTTTTCTATAAAACAAAATGCTCCAGAGGATTGAAAATATTAAGAATGATTTTATCTCAGAAGTTTTTTTTTACAAAAGTCTTTTATTCATCTTTTCCAAGACACCCTCTTCTGCAAAACAAAACCACACAGACTCATCACTCTGGAGTGGTCAGTACAATGAGAAATTCTGGCACCAGAGGTAACTTATCTTACATTTTCTGAAAACATCATTAGTGTTTGCAGGTTTCAGCAGCACAAGAAACATATTGTGGTGTTTATCAGAATATTAGGAATAAGTAGACAACTCAGTAAGTATAAAATTGCCAAGTTTTACCATACTGAATTCTGATATGTAAATCCACAACTGATGTGCCTATCATAATACAGAGATTTGACTCTGTTAAACTGAGTTGTTGAAACCACTTTTTTTTTTTTTTTAAGTAGATGGGTAATTTACAGAGCTGAGAAAAGAATTCTACAGAATTCATGTAATCTGGCTGGTATCATTTTGATTGTGATATTCATATATCTGACACCACCCCAACACTTTGCTATCTATTCTGAGTTTTGAGAGCTGTCACACGCTGGTCAGTCTCAAATAGAAGTGAACACATAAGAACACTAGAAGCTGTAGTGTGTGAAACTTCAGTCCTCTAGCTTTAAGACTCATGACATCTCTAATAGGATTTGAAAGCAGGTTTTGGGAAGACCTCTAGCTAGGTTTCTACTGCAAGCCCCACCAAATAATTTAAAACTTGGTCTGTTAGCAAAGCTCACCTTGTAGATGTACTACAACTGACGGACTTTACTCAGCCAGATCAGTTTTTAACTGTGAGTCAGTCTTAGATGCTAAAACCAAACAGAACAAAGTTGCTGACAGCTAATACAAGCACAAGCTTTCCATATGCATGAAGAGGTGACAGCTGATGCTGTACCTGGTATCAGAAATGCAAATTCAAGAACTTTAATATAATTTAAATGGGTGCCTTTGAACAATCAGAAAATTGTGGTTTACATTGAATTTAAATATAAATCTTCTCAGCTAGGGTTGAGAGTTTGTGGTTGGACAGCAAAGCATGAGAACAAGCAAGTGCTGCACCAGGAGGGATTTGTCTACAGTACCTTTGCCTGAGAATCACGTGTGGCTAAAAAGAAGTGAGCAATCAGCACAGCTTAATTGCTCTCAATATATAGAATTTTCCTAGCCAGATAATAGCTATGAACTTCTGAACCTCTCTCTCATTTAACAGGCAAAGAATCAAGCACCAATTTTGCTGGTTTATGTCTCAGTTTAGATGCTTCCCTCACCAAAGAAGATGTGACAGCACATGCTAGCTTAGCCATTAACAAGAGCAAGTCTGGACCTACTTCTCTGCTGCACTGAAAGCAGTAGAGATGCAATGCTAAGATAAATCAGCTCTTGGAAGAAAATGAATGAAAGCACCATAGCACACCAACTCTTCTCACCAATTTGAAAGTTGTTTGGCTCAACCATTCATCAGTGTCCTCATGAAAGAAACAGGAATGAAGAGATACTACAGCAGTACAGTGGGGGTGCAGCATTTAACCAGAGAGCCTAGCAGGACTCTGCTTCTCACTCACGTTAGAGAGGTCATGAGAGAAGTTTAGACTTCCTCATTCTTTTGTTCCAGACACCTGCAGACCACCAGAGATGACACTTTCACCCTTTACTTTTGTGCCCAGCTGCCTGCATAGCACGTAGCTCCAGATAGGCTGTATATTGTTCCTACATCCAATTATGGTCCCATATTGGTATCAATGTCTTCTTAATTTTTAATTGTAAACTCAGACTAGCAGAAGTCCTCTATCCTGATGCTTATCATTAGATTGGGATGACTGAAGAGATACATTCCACAATGCTGAAAAATAGCTTTGTGAGTGAAAGCCTGCTAGAATCAGAATTAAACTTTATTAATAAGATCCAAGGTAGCAGGGTAGCTGTGTTGTGCAATAAACAAGGAACAATTTCCCTTTCTCTCAACTCTGAGAGAGAAAAAACAGCTCACAAATTTCTATGGTGTGTGCTGAAATAGGAAATGCTGATATTCCTACATAAGCATATAGGGATAACAGACCTCAGAAACTCTCCTGATTAAAGCTTGTGTAAGGTGTCTATTCTGCCCAGCCTCCCTACTGTGCAGGTATTGCTGATTCTGTTTCACGATAATCCTGTTGGAGAAGGGACCAAGTGAGTTGTCTGCTACTGCACTGTGTAAGGGCAGACTGCCTACCTCTGGGGATAGAAAGGGCATGGCTTGCAGGATGGAGAAGGCAGAAATGCTCATAACTGCTCCTCATTGCAAGCAAAAAACATGTCTTGTGTTATACAAGAAATTGGCAAGCGACTGGGGATAGACCCAAGGATTTAAATGACTACACTTCCATGGGGAACATCCCAAGGCCTCATTACCCAAAGGAAGAAGCTCTTAATAAAGAATGTGTACTTGGATGAGAGAGAGAACCCAAAAAAATTTACTTGTATTCCAACTTTTTTGGACATTCTCAAGAAAGACAATAGCATAAGCTACTAGCCAACATGAAAATACAACAAAGAAAACAGAGCTGCAGAAATGTGACAATCATACAAAAGACTTAAGAATAGGAAAGATGAATACGCTACAAGCTAACTGAGAGAAACAGGACTAATGAAGTTTTAATCAAGAGGTTTGGCTTTCTCTTGAGCCTTCATTTCAGCCCAAAACCCCACAACAATAGCAAGATCAATATCAGTAATGAAATGTTATATATTTACAACACTCAAATTCCTTTAACAATTTCAAAGCGCCCTGCACTTTCACAGCCTGACTTCAAACCTCATCAAGCTTACAGCAGGTTTCAATTCCTATGAAAATGCAAGCAGAAATGCAATGCCCAGACTTCTTCCAGCTGAGCTTCCAGCTGAGCCTAGTGCCCAGTTGAGAGTCAGGGTGTCTCTACACCCAGAAGGGAGTGATGCTTCTCCCCAAGGTGTGAACAAGGGAGAGGGATGTGGATGAAATGCTGAGTGCCATGAGGAACTGTCTCCAGGCGTTCATGACCATCAGACATTGGAGAGCAACTTGTCAGCACTGGGAGTGGGAGCAAACATCCCTGGAACTGCAGGCTGTGAGCCATTGCCTCTGGCAGGAGGTTCTAGCCATCCCTCTTCACTGTGAGCCAAGTTTACCTGGGAGCCAAAACAAGTTTACCTGCCTCCTGTCTGGTTCCTTCTCATAATTAGAGGAACTATAGAAGCGCTCAGAGATGTTCACACCAAGATGTCACAACAGTGCAGCAAAAGTGGATGCAAAGGCACCCTTGAGAGCATGTGGTTTTTTGCCCCTCACGTTGCTTCTAGCACAGGCTCTCTTGGCTTGCCACCCAAGGTTTTGCTTTGTTACCATGGGCTGGTGCCAGGCCACAGCACAGATTCCATCCTGCTCCTGATGGTAAGGGACAAAAAGAGGCAGGAGAACTTTCTCAGACATATTCTTATTCCTTTTAAATACAGGGCCCGTTTCCCCAGGGAAATGAAAGGCAAATAATAAAAAAAAAAAANAAAAAAAAAAAAACAGTCAAAGCTTATGAAGCAAGTCTTTTCCTTGATTTGCATACAGCTCATATTTTCAAACACTCCTACTCATGTGTGCTTTGGGAGGCAATACTAAGCAGAGGAGTAGAAACTAAGGACAAGGGCTGCACCAAACCTGATGGACAAAGGCTAGTAGATCTCTCTGGAAAAGGTTTAGCATGTTCATCTCTACTTTCAGAGGAATTCTGTCATAGAAGGATTCACACCATATTTATAAATAAGCCCAGGTTCTGTTTCCATTTGTCCTGAACAACACAGATGACCCCCAAGACAAAATTTTCATTCTGTTTAACTATTACTTGGGAGCCAAATTCTGACATCTTAACTCAGAGTCATCCTACCTCTAAGATTTACTTTTAGGCATTGAGCTACACCTACAGTTTAGAGCAGCCAACTTCCTGCATTAGAGTATTTATATTCCTGTGCAGACCCCCTGGGCCAGCTAAAATCATCATCCCCAAGTGTCAGTGGACACTTCCACAGCACAGAAAAAAATCATACACTCCATACTTCAACGGGAACATGAGCATCCACAGCCAATGAGTGAATTTTGTCACTTGCATTTTGGGCTGGAAGTGAAAACTGAAGTGGAAGTATTTTGAAAATTTCACAGAAGGAGGTGATAATCAAGATATGAATTCCTTACAAAGGTCTCACCAGCCTCCAAGATATTACTTTTTTCCTGTCTTATAGAACTGTATCTTGAAGTACTTAAAGCAGCCAGCTGGACGTGATTGCTGTGCTGACTTTGCATTTGGACAGAGGGAAAATAAAAGCAAAGAAAAGGAAACAAAGCAATATCAAACTCTGCTTCCAAGTGTCTCTGAATGGGACATGGTATGAGGCACAACTAATTAACAAGCTACAAAAAAGAAGAATAGCATCACAGAATGTAGACTCTGGAGAAGACACCAGCATTTCATGCAGTCTCCAAGTGATTGTGTGCAACAACAGCAGCTGAAAACCGATGGCTGGAAAACAGTTGATGTTAAAACACCAGATAGCCTCAGAGAATGGCTAGCTGTCCTTACAAGGAGAAGAGAAAAAGAGAGAGAGAGAGAACGAGAGAGG
>VZDJ01000187.1:1357231-1483750 GCA_008694505.1 Cyanoderma ruficeps | reverse complement strand
AGAAAGAAAGAAAGGTCAATTTTTTTTCAATGGAGACAGAAAAAAGGTGAAAGCTCAGAAGAGCCTGTGCTAGATGATCCAGGGTTGAAGACTGACTAGGTTCCCTCTGCAGCTCTGGTTTAGATTAGGAGAAAAGAGGATTTTGCACTCTGAAGGTGACAGAGGCTCCTGAAAGGGAGCTAGTCTTTCATAAAGTAAGATTTGCTAACCAACAGAAGCTGCCCAGTCCAGACAGAAGACATCATTTCCTGAACTGCTGTCTCAAAGAATAAATCTGGCACAAGAAGTTTCCACTCCTTTTCTCTGGAGACTTGTCCACAACTTCACTGAACTGTACCTTTTTCACAGAAACCAACTGGAAGTGGTTGTGCTTAGCTGAGGAATAGCATTCAGAAGCCTGAGCTCAAGCAAAGGATGAAGCAAACTGCTGTCAAAATTGTAGGCTCTGACAAGGGCATGGTGTTAGGCTAAATGTATTAAAAGCAGTCTGGGCAGAGTATGAGCATGCACCAGGACAGTATCATTTCAATAATTAATGTAAGAAGCAACTCCTTTCTTTCTAAAATCATCCAAACACTTGTATCACAAAACTTTAAACTGACTTTGCAACTGAGGCTGGTATAACATAAACGGTGCCCTAAGATGTAGAAAGGAAGGACTGATAATATTATGATGCTGAAATTATGATTCTGTTTTAACAATGTCCATTGAAACAAAATAAATCAGAATCCTCAGGCAGAACAGAATGTGGAGCTTGTGTTAAACAAACATATAAACATATCACGTGGGGCTACACATGCTCTGGCAAACAGCACAGGCCAAGGAAATGCCCAGCATTTGTGAAGCAATACAGCTGTGAAGGATTATGGCACTATGTAACAGAGTATGCAACACCACCACGTGGACAGAGGCAATGGCAACAACACTCACTGTGAGGTCAGAGGAAATTTTCCAGTAGCCTGCAAGCAAATCAGTTCATGAATGTCCAAATGACTGCAGGAAAATGTGCAAATGTGGTGCCAGAAATACTGGTAATAATACTAAGGAGCAGCTATGAAAATAACAGTGAAAACTAGAGCCAAACTTCATGAAGATGAGGATATGAGCTAAAAAAACCATAAACCCAAGTATATTGCAATCTGCTCCGGCACACTCTGGACACACACTGGTAGTTAGAAAGCTGTTCCTATGATTTTCAAACCATGCAGTTATTATTCATTACTGCTCTTTGCTTGAAAGGGAGTAGACAGGGAGCTGACCTTTTTGAAAGGCATCACAGGAAGCAGGTGGCACCAGGCTTGTGTTGAGGGGGTGAGGGCAGATGGGGTGGGGTCTGTTACAATGAGCCATCCAGATGAAACCTGTATGGTAAATAAAAACCTCTCTGGCTCCAGGTGATTACTGAAAAGCATACAGGTCTCCTCAGCCATGCCGGAGAAGGGCAAAGGAAACATAAAAGAAACAAAGGCATGCTATTCCTAGTTAAGGAAGGAGGGAGAGGATATGTTCATGGGAATGGATCTAGATTTCCCAGGAGATTTGAACAAACTCTGCAGACCAACCCAGTTCTCACGAAAATATTTATGTTGCATCTCTGGTGATCCACACAAACAGCAGAATTTACCTTTAGGGCAATAAACTCAGGACATTGCTCAGATGTGCTGCCAAGGTATTCTTGCATTTAGGAAGTGGGAAGAGGAATACGCAGGACGTTTTTGGCCTGGCAGAGAAGGCCTGCAGACAAGACAGATTTCTATCCTAGCTGAAATACATCCAAGAGAATCACAGCATAAAACTTAAAATCTCATAGGCCATCTTGCTTTCAGCATTGGTAATTCAAAGGGTTTCCATGTCCACTGCATTAAAAAAAAACATTAAGAAAGCCATAAATGAGATACAATTACGTGACTGATATTTTCTCATTTGAACTATTTCCTAATAATGATATAGAAATAGCATTATCTTCTTTGCCTAATAAGCAGTTAATTTTCTAGAGACACTTTATACATTAGTGTATTGGAATTGTTCCTGCATTTCTTGTTGTCCAACAACCATTTTACTTTACAGGGGAATAGTCAATCCCCCTTTTCACTCTTCCCCATATTAGCAAGTTCCCACTTGCCACTTAGAAATATTTTGAAAGTATCAGCCATAACAGAAACAAAACAACTATTACCTTTTAAACTTAAAATTTCCAGCTAACACAGTATTCTCTGTAGTGCTTCAGTTCTGTGGTTTTGAATGCCATTCACATAGCAGTGATTAGTTACTGGACAGTGACTCACCAGGACACTTGGCTGCAGCGTCTTGGATTTTGTAATGGGAAGGGAGATAAGGACATAACGTGAACTCCATTGCTTTCTGCTTTTGCTTTATGCAATGACCCTCATTCTGCAGCATTTCACACATGGTGTGGTCTTTCAATGGGAGAACTACACCTTTTGCTGAATGAAGAGATATCACCATAGTCAATCATCAAACTTTGTGGGATGAGCTTAAAAATTAATGATTTTCTCTAAAACAAGTTATGCAAGGAAGAGAAATTTCATACCTGAAGAATTGATGGCTCTCTATGTCCATAGTGTACACCCAGAAACACACACAAAATGTTTACCCTCTTGGCTCATATAGAGAATTCCGTGTGAGGGCCCTAATCCTAGGGAAAGCAGAGGGATGCTCACAGTCCCTGTGCCACACAGATGGCCCAAAGGATCACTCTCAATATTGGCCAGTTTTTGGCACTGGTGAGACAGGAGCCCCCTTGCTTCCTGTCTTTCCAGTTCTCACTGCAGTCATTTACACACAAGCCAAGGTTGCACAGAGAGGTGAGGTGTGTTCAGCCTTTGCACTAGGACGTTTTCAATTGTTCATTTTTGCACTCATTTCTTGTTGGCCTCCCCCAGTGCGAAGTGTGGGGAAAGCACAGGGAGTAATCGATAACTGCTCTGCACCAAAATAAACTTGCTCATTTCGGTCTCATTTAGCAAGAGCACTGAATGACACTGCTACAAGCTTTCTCCCTTCCAGTGACCCTCCGATTTGCTAGGGATGAAGAGAATTTATTCCTTAGCTTTTCTACATTTAAGGTTCCTATATATACAGTAAACGGAAGCAGCCCCCAAGAAATTTTTCATTTTCCATTGTATTTATCTAAGAAATAAAAAACTACCAATGCAACACCACCATTTTTCCAGAGAAGAAATTAACTGCTCTGAGTTATTTCTGTTAATAGCAGGTAAGCAGAACATGATCTTTAATTCAGTAAGGAAATCTGATTAACAAAGACATGGAAGGCCTATCTCCCACTCCACCAATATCCATTTAATGTACACATATTTGCATATTTGTATTATTGATGGCTTTCTGGGGTTTACAAGTGATTTTTCATTGGTCTGAAGACAATTTTTTCCTTCTTCACATAACATTCACCAGGAGAGCTGTCATGACAAAGATCATGGTTTAGAATCTGTGGCCTGTGCAAATATGCAAATAGTTTACAATCCACTTACATGTAATGATTCCCAACGAAGCATTTCCCTGTCAGAGGCAAATATGTGAAAACCAGAGACCTACACTTACGTCTGTTTCCCTCTTGTTGTAAGGGATGTTAGGCAACTTGAAAAAAATAAGAAGCACTCATGAGTCTCCACTAACATAGGACCCTTTGAGGACCATTTGTTACTTTCTGCAAGGATCACAGAGGCTGAAAACTAGGAACCCAAGCTTGGTCTATGGTACAACTAATCAAGAATTTCCCTCAAATAAAATTGAGGTTTTAGAGGCTTTTTGAAACAAACAAACAAACAAAATTTGGTTTGGCATTTTTATTATTTTGTAGCGCCCAGCAGAAGAGTTTCACAGTAGACATACAACAGATACAACAATCCATATGTGTCGGTTCAAATTATTTATTTTTTACTCTGATACATGGTTCCTGCAAAGCTGCTGTAACATGGAAGTAGGGCTTTACTGCTGCTTGTCATCCACTTTCAGACACAGGGTGGCAAATGAGCCCTCGCAGGCAAACCAAGACACAAGCTGCATGAACAGAACCAAAGGATATACTTATTATAAAGTACAAACTTGATCCAGAATGCCAGTTAGCATCAAGCCAAGATAAAGCCTAAAATTCCCTTCAGTCTTGGCAGAGAGTTGAAAGCTGATGAGTAGTCCCACAGTTCAAAGCACTTTCATTCCTGTTCCAATGTCCCTGGCTCAGGGCAGATGGCAGAGCCAGAAGTCATAATGAGCTGAGGATTGTCAAAAANAAAAAAAAAATAGACAAAATTTCTACATGACTCATCTCAGGGAAGTGGCAGTGCCTGAAGCCTCAGACCTTACCAAGGTTACTGTGAGATCAGGCATCATTAAATGTACTAAATGACTGTCTTTACAGATGCAAGCTGCTGACAAACCACAGAAATTCATTAAGCCCTTGAAAGACAATATCTGGGTAAACATCTCTCAAAGAAGCATAAGCTCAAGTGTTTTTATTTGAAACTACAACATGCCCTGGGATAAACTGCATGTGTCAGGGCCATCATCTTCAACTTTCAGCATCAATGTTTAACCTGCTCTGCAGGTACAGCAAAAGACATAAAGCAGTCCTGACACAAAAGCCCTCCAAACCAGTGAGCTTTTACTTATTTAATAGGTTTACACCCTGAGAAAGCTTAGGTCAACATTGAATAATTAACTGGATCTTAAAGACATATCTTCAATGAATAGGTGTGAGATAAATTTCTATTGTTAATTAATAGGATTTACAGACATATCCCTCTGTTTGGTCTACTTTAGAAAAAAAACTGGCTGTTGACAAAACATAGCACCCAGTGCCCAGCAGCTTAGAAAAATGACTGCAAGTATTTTGAGACTGCATCCAGAGCACACACATCACTACAGAAGACACCAGTGCAGTATAGTGCTTGGGAAGAAAGAGCTTAAGCCATCTTATTGAAAAAAACCTCATACTACAATTTATGGTTGGGCAACTGGTCACACTTTGCATGTGGCCTAGGACATGAAGGCATATATCCACAGAGGGGTTTCTCAAGGATCAAGACCAGAATTCCAGATATACGAGGTGGTCCTTAATTTATTATTTTCTTAAGATTTTTTTACTTGAACTTACATAAAGCCTCAGATATTAGCAAGTACATTAAATAAGTATTAGGTATTAACTGAGCAAATTATGAACTTCAAATTACCTAGAAGCGTGATACAATGTTCTTAGTCTTATAATGTCAGTGTCCATGTTACTTTGCACTCTGTTCTTTTAATGGTTCATATAAGATCCAGTTCTTCCCATTAATAATCTTGTGCTAAAATTTTTTGCTGCAGCCCTCCCCAAAAAGGAATGTTGGCAAATTAAGTAAAATTAAATACGAACATTATTACTTTGCCACAAACTGAGTCACCTGAAATGGGCCAAATCTGAGCTCCACCAAGGCAATTGGTTTACTTTACTGAGTTAATTACTCAGGGGAATCAAACAGACCTACGACCTGACCTACTTTGATGCCAAAGGAGGGCTCAGACTGGCTGGTCTTGTAAAAGGGAGGATATTTCTGTCTCCTGAGAGCAGTAGACTCATTATGCAGAGCTGCTCCTCTGCTTGTCCATCCCAGTACACCTATGATGGGTGGCTGCAGAGGTGCTGGTGGGCTCCCAGCTTGATCTGAACCCCAAGGAAGTCTTGAGGTGGCTCAGAGCAGGGCACACTGCCCAGCTGCACTCTCTAGGACATAATGCACTTCTACTAGAAAATACATATTAAAAACCAACACCAAACATAATTGGCTTCATTGTAGGAATTCCTCAGTGCTAGCAAATTATCAAAGACTGAAGTGAAAAAGAGATTCAAAGTTGTTAAACTCATCACACTATCATAAGCAAAAATAAGCATCGCCAAGTACTAGCTGCTTGAAGCATAAGACTGACTGGACATGGCAGATTTGTTTAGTTACAGAGTTCTTTGCATACTGTGGTTATGATCCTTTTCTCATTCATTTTGGTGGGTATTCTTCCATTAAATGTAGTGGTGCAAGAGCAGGTTGACTTAAGAACTGAAGAGAAAACTGCTTGAGACATGCAACGCTGGTTTAGCAAAGTAGTAAATAACTCCTGTAGTGTAAAGAGTTACAGTTTCCTTTAAGGGTACTTGGCTATTGTATGGATTTTTGCACAGGCTTGTTCTTTTTTAATATTCACTTCTCTAATCTCAGAGAATTTTACTGCAAAGTAAATTTCTAGAGTCAAATGAGAGACTTTGGAAAAACTACATTCCAAAACTGGCAGTTCTGCAGATTTCTAACAGCATGTTCCTGATTAATGAAGTAGGAAATGACAAATGACTAGCCATGACTGTGCTGGATATACTTTTGCCTTTGACCTTGAGAAGAACATTTCCAGCTGTAGCAGCAAAGTAGGAACCTCTTACATGTGGCACACAGTAACACTCTCCACAGGGAAGGGGCTGCCTTTTCTACTGAAGCTAATGTGACTCATGTGTGAATGAAATTATTTTTCCATACCAACAATGGCTAAATGGATCTTGCAGATCCATTTTATAAACAGGGTCCTCCAAGATGTGCTTGTAAATAATAAATGCCCCCCAAAATAAGTTTGTAATGTCAGTTTTAAGCACACACAAAATGACTAGGATAGAAGAAGACTCCAAGCAAAATACACCCCAGATCGCCCTCCTTCTCTTGCACCTGTTCAATGTGGCATTTTCCTTTCAGCTCCTTGGAAAGACTGGCTAAAAAGAAGTAGGAGAAATTCTAGCTGTGTGGCCTCTATAGCCCAAAGTTAGACCTCTATACCCCAAAGAGAGAAAATGTGTGAGAGACAGAAGCTGAACTCCCCATCTTGATAGTCAGCCTGTTGAGATTTGGAGGGTTTTGTCATCTTTTGAAAGTTGCAGCTGGGATGGCTGATGGAGGCTGGCAGCATAAGCAGGCTCACAAAGGAATCTGTCAAAGCAATCTGTAAATCCATAAAGAGGTGTCACAGGAAACAGACGGGGATGTAACTTTCCAGATCCCTAACTGAAACAACAGTGGATGGCTGTTGTTGGAAGATGAAGGCAAGGAAGCATGGAAAGAGGTAAGACTTCCACATTTCAAGAAGCCATAGACAGTGCCCTGGCTAATCTTCTCCTGCCACTTTGTAGAGGAACACAGTGAAAGGTGCAAATGGCAGCTCCAGTGAGAGTGGCAGTGGTCTTTGCTGAAGGGAATCATGTAGATATCTCACAACTGTGCCTTCAGGGATGCAGAGGCAGGCCAGACAAACACAGGGGTATAAACTCTCTGGCCAGGAAGAAGCTAGAACTTTTGTCTTCAGTGATATTCCTTTAGGAAGTCTTTTCAGTGGTAGATGTTCCAGGATGCAATGAAAGAGGTTCACTGCTTGCATGTCCATTTGTTTGTGTTACCACCTTACCTGTAGTAAAAGGAGGCCTGGGGAGGGCATCCTGCAGCTGCAAAACCAAATGTGTTGCACAGGAGGGAAAGTTGGTATCAGAAACAGAAAAATCCATTTTGTCTGGTCCATTGGCATGTCTTGAAGTGCCTCGGGGCATCTGCAGTGAAGTCTGGGTGAGTGTATTTGGTGGATGAGAGGAACTCCTATAGTTTTTGAATAATTTTTCAAAAAGCTGCCCGGAAAATTTTAGACATATTTTTGGATTTTTCATCCCTTTTGACTTTCCTACAAACCGCATTAAGAATACACACAGTTTTACCCTTAGGTGCCATAGACGGATGTCTAAACCCTTTAACTATTACTGGCCTGAGGAAGTTTACAGCTACAGTACACCTGCCCATATTGAAGCCCAGATCCAGTTTCCTGGCACTCAACAAATACTGACACAAAGTCCTGGACAGCACAATTGCAGACTAGTTAATTAGATTGGCTTTCATCCATTGTTTAATGAGATGATTTTGACCAGCAGTAGATCCTATAAAGACGTTAAAAACTGCCTAAAAGTTCCTTTTTCTATGGTGAACTCAGTGCTCATTCACTGTCTGTTGATACAAATGGCAAAGAACAGAACTATTAGAGAAAGTTCAAATATAAGAGCTCAATCCACCTCCAGACACACCTGAGTTTGATGACATTGGGATGCATAAATTTGATTCATTCATGCCCAGCAATAATGGTCACTTTCTACTCTGGGTGATTAATCCGCTCAGGACTTTATTCTAACATTCTTTTAAATTCAATTGATTCTATTGAAAGATGGGAGAAGAAAATGCTCATATCCCTTGCCCTGACATGCTTGGGCACGTGAGTGGAGCATGACAGGAATGATATCTGACAAACAAAAATAAAGAAATTCAAATTCTAAAATAATTTTTCTGGTTTGACAGCCATGACTTTCCCTCTATTAAATGTGATAGTGAGTTTCACAGAGAAAGAGTTTTCCGACATCTCTAGGGCTGCACTTTTCATCTGGATCTAAGAGAAACCAAACTGCACATAATTTTCATACAAGCACATCACAGTCAGATTTCATTGCTCAGAAATTTTGGGTGTTTGTCCATCTACATGCCTTTGCTTCCAGGCCTATACACTTGAGGCATGTCATAATCACAGATATCTCTTTTGCCTTAACACTGGCAACTTTCAATGAAGGGTTCTCTTTTAAAACACAGGAACAAGATTTGGTTTTGACAAGATGCCAGGAAGTCCAATTAGAGTCTTCATGGCTGTGGATTGTCACTGTTTCTTTTGTTGTTTCTATATTTATCCCCTTTAAAACCTAATTTTTTTTTTCTTTTTTTTATTGTTACCTCTCTAAACTCTCCGGCAATCCCCAAAACCATAAACTGTAAATTAGCAGGTTGATCTCAGTGGCTATTTCTAAAGAAACCAAGGTATGTAAAGAAATTGAGATGACAGAGAGAGCTTCTCTTTGTGCTCTTAGATTAATGGAGATTTACATAAGATTCCTTACAGCAAGAAAACTTCACCAAGTTTTTGCCAGTTGATGACCTCTTGTAGGAAGATATGACATAATCTTACCATTCAGTATCTATGATGATAACTACATGCTTTACCAAAAGAAATCTTATGTTGCAATGGTGCTCAGAAGTACTAAATCATGTGCTATGCACAACAGAGCATAGAGCAAGAAACTGTCTGGCACAAGATGTTTCTACTGTTTCCTAATACTTCTAATTTTCTTGGCTGTTGACTTGGTATCTTCAAAAATTTGTGGTCCCATAAATTGCCTTTTTGATCACCATAATACAACACAGTGATTTCTGACCGTTGACCTTGGTCATCATTCTTTTGAAGGAAAGCTCCACTGTACTTTGGCAACTGAACAAGTTCAACTCAGAGGTGTGAAATTTCTGCTTCATCTCTCTCATACAAAATTCTCTATAAAAGTTACTATTAACTGCAACAAGTCCAGCAGTGGTCAGTACTACTGCAGTCACTACTTCACACCATACTTTCTTTCACAAGTAAACAATGAGCAAGGTTCAATTTTCATTTAGCAATTTCAACTTCATTTTTTTGCACTACTTCTCCTAATGTTTTGTCTCTCAATGAATACCAAACATTTGGAAGGGTTGTAAAACATACTTAAATAAGTCAGGATTTATTTGGTCACTTTCCAAAAGGTAAGGGGTTTTTCCTGGTTCAGGAAAAAGATAAGTTAAAAATGTTAGATATTTATATTTGAATAATATGTTAGACCATTTAATGGTAATAGCTATAGACACTTGTTGGGATATAAAAGAATTCTCTTTGTTTCATGATGCTCCTAAATTGCTGCCCCTCTCATGCAAAAATGAAGTTTGCACGGCCAACAATTTAAATTAAAATGCACCATTTTTAAACCCATAGATGATATAGGTTTAGCTTTCTTTTTGTTGGTGAGGACGTCCCACAGAAGAGCACAGATAAACTGCATAAAGCATTACGGCTAGAAATACATGATTTCCCCCCCTAGACTTAAAAATACTTTTAATTCCTAAAAAAGAGTGTCTACTCTGAAAAGAGAATTTTTGATATTTCCACACACCACCAACAGCTTGTGAAGCAGTAATTTCAGCTCCACACTTCACCAGTTTGTCTCACCCTTCAGCTGCTAGGTCTCTCCAGGACCTAGAAAAGTGAGTCAGACTTTGTAGTGCAGATTCATCTGCAAAGTCTGCTAAAAATGAGACCCATTCACAACTGGTAATTTTGTCTTGGTTTCCTTAATGTAAATTTATGCCAATGAATTGACTGAGACTGTCAAAAGATAAGGGCCACTACTTGAATCAGATAGTCACCATGTCACTGAGATTATAGATTTAAAATAGGTAACTGATTATTACAGCTCCCCATGACTATCCAGTCCCAAACAAGCTCACAACTAGCACCCAAAAATTTTTCTACCTAAGTATATTAAAAATTAGTCTTAACCAGCTCTACACTGATTCAGTTTCTCATAGTATTTTGCAGAAGACACGGATATAAATTAATTCAAGCATTGCGACCAAACTAAATACTGAGAGGTATCAGCACACATACGAAACAACATTGAAGCATCTCTAAATTATCAAGTCAGTATTTTATGCTAGTTCACAGAGCATCAGAGAACTTCTCTCACTTGCAGACATTATTTCTGGCATGAAAACTACCAGAATGTAGGTCAGAAACATGTCCTCTGGAAAGATCTTAACATGACAGAAATCTACAGATTACAGTACAAGCAAAATAGTATTAAAGAGCAGTAGCTTTCCCCTTTACTTCAAGTATTTCCAGATGAGTAAGAAGGCCAGGGAAAAGTCTAGCACCCTTTATTTATGTGATAGCAATTGGATTGCCAATCAAGCACCAGATACTCACCAGTGGTGAAGATGCAAGATGTACTGATGTATGTTACAAAACGTGTTTCTCTCTATCCTTCCCAGACAGAACACTCAGTTCTTTAATGAAATCTTGTAGGTAGAACAGACACATGCCTGTTTTTATAATGTCAAATTGGACTTCCTGTCTTAGCTTTCTCTCACTTTTCTGGAGAATCTTTTCATCTGTAGTGAAGCTGTGTGTATTTTGCTGCAGTGTATCAAGAGAAAATTACTGAGACCAAACAACTTCATCTTAATGAGCCATGGAAGGCAAATACAACAGCATCAGTTATTTCATGAAAAAGAATAATTTTGCTTTCTCATGCCTGGAGGCAGAGAGATGTGAAGTAGTAATCCCTGGAGTATATTAAATTTTTATTTCTGAAATTTAAATATATCTTCAAGGATTATATCATAAGGAAATACATAATTGTACACATAATGACCCACATATTCATATTTCAATATGTGGGGTAATCCAACCCAAATGTATCTGGGATTTCCTGACATTCCAATTCAGAAAAGAAAAGGCTGTGGTGTTATTTATTTTTTCATCATTCTTTTACATTTCTGCCTTCTGTACCCACAGACACATTCCTGCTCCTTGAAGTTCTCCCTCATCAACTTCAAAGCTGGAAATAAAAATATAAGAAAATTGCTGTCACTAATAACAAGAACATACTAAAAATGACAAGAAGGCCTTTAACCAATAAGAAACATGAGACTGCAGCAGAAAGAGCACGCACTGTGTTGGTATGAAGCTTTAACAAAGGGAATGGGAAGTCCCTGCAGTGACCTGCTCCAGACAGAAAGCAAGCTTGCTTGTACTCTGAATTTCCCTCATGTCCACCACAATCAGATGTCTGTCTTATAATATCCTGCTAAATTTGACTTCTTCAAATATCTGAAACTAGGGACACACAGCTACAGATTAGCCTAGACCTAGTCCCAGCCATAATAGTGCAGACTGATTTTTTGGTCGACAGCTAAAATAATAAATCTCTCTCTCACCGGGAGGGTTTGAGTTTTTTCCTAGAGAGTAGTGGTTTCACATTTGCCAATTTCTCTTTCCCAAATATAGTGTAGTGGTCTGAGTGCCCATTAGAATTATTTACTCTTTTTCTGCTGTGAGATAAGATTAGGAGAAAAGAAAAGCAGGCTCAAACTTAAAAGGTATAAAGACAGGTTTATTTACAAAACTATAAGAGAGAAAAAATAAATAAGAATCAAAATAAAACTTTCAAAACACTTCCCTCTCCCCCAACAGCTTTTTTTCTTTCTCACAGAAAACATATAAAGACAAGACTTGCAACTCTAGGTCAGTACCACTTATAAAATAGTTCATTTAGAGCGAGAAGTCTCTTTTCATGTGTTATGGTAACTTCCCACAAGAAAGAGCAGTCTGCTTGTGGCTTTTAACTCTCACAAAAACAGCCGAGAATCTGTAATTGTGAAGGCCCTCCCATATTTCACAGCTTTTCCTGCAATGGCATATGGATTATGGACATTTCTGCATACTCACGGAGTATCATTTTAAAGTTGAATGGCTCCAAAAAGCAAAGGATTTTTCATCTCGAGAAACAGAGATCTTTTCTCTTTCTAGGGGCAAATCCTCATCCTCTTCTCATCTCCCTGTCTCTGTTCAAGCTTCTCATGAGATCACAGCTACTTCAATATTTACTTAGTCCATCACAAATACCTTTGCTTATCTCTACCATCTAAATACTCTCCTCATCTCCCCAGTGCATATTTTTCCATAGTTTAAAGGAATATTTTAACATATCACAGTCTGTTACCATGGCTCACAAAAGACTTTCAGCAAAAAACCAAAGCGTCTTCTCCATCTAAGACCCAAGCATCTTCTCATCTGAGATGCAACTTCTCCTTCACAACCCTGATATCTTCATATCTCTTTACGCGTCCCACTCTGGTTTTTCCTCTGTGGTAGTTGCATGGAGCAGGCCAGGTCGGTCGTTATCTGCTGGCAGGCTGGATGGCAAAGAGGGAAATTCCCAAGAGTCTCTGAAATTCCCAAGAGTCTCTGTGTAGTCCAGAGGCATTTCTAACTCTCAAATTGGCCAATCAAGCTGTCAATATTTTGCTATAACTTTCTTGGAAAAAAATCACTTTCGTCCTAAACCAGCACATAGAGAAAGGTTATTTTCTAGAAAAGAATGTGTACAGTCATTTCCCAGTTTTGCTTGTGTCTTCTCTTTTAACGGGGATATTTTACCTAAAAAACAACCTACGGCTATAAATTGGAAATTAGCATGGACTCATGGGCAACACTCAGTCCATCAGATAAAGTTCTGGCACTGGAAGAAAATCACTGTTTGGATGAATGATTCACTCAGGTTGTACATAGTATATTGACAGTAGTGATTTATAAGCAGCAAAGGAGTTCACCAGGAATTGAATGCTACATCCGTGAAAGCAAATAATCTCATCTCCTTGTGACATACGTTGGGTCAGATGCAAATGCGCTCTACACTTCATCAGTGAGGGTTTGTTGTGCATTAAAGGTCGTGCAGGTTTCTCTACCCTACAGAAATTAAAATGGGCATTATTAATGTGACACAGACATTAGGTGGATGGTCGGCACAAATTATGTTTGAGAGAGACTCTCTGAAGGCACTCATGAAAATTGTGAAACCTCTACTAGAAGACAGTCCATCAAATTAGACCACTGGCTGGTTTGCAATATAATTAGCAGATACTTATCAAGAAGATGATTAGCCAGCCAAATTCTAATCCTGGACAGAAAAATGGATAGAGTCCAAAGCATTCTTTGGGAATTTATGAGCTATTCATTGCTATTCACTGGAAGGCCTTTTTTTCTAATCATGTTTTAATTTGGAAAAATTCACCGTCTGAATGGTCTACATGCAAGATCAAGGTTTTGCCTTTGCTAAAGTCATTTGAATAGCTGTTAAATTAAATCTAAAATGTCAAGAACGCATTCTTATTATTCTGAAATAGAAAATTTGAGCTTTAGTGTTCAAAGTGATTTGAAGTAACCTACAGAAAAGCAAATAAAAGGCATACTCAAAAGCAAACAGAAGGTTCCATCTCTAAGGAGATGAAAACAATCTTGACAAAACCCCTGTTTGTCACAACCCTTTGATAGCATCTTATATAATGCGGAAATATATATTAAGTATCTGCAGGTCTTTCAAATATATTTTAGGGCTGCTACATTTAGCTCTCAATCTGCCTTTCAGAAATGCAGATTAATTTGCAATGTTCCTTGTTCCATCTCAAGATTCATGTTTTGTTGTGGTTCACACCTAAGTGCATTAGTATCAGGTCATTATCACTCCTCATCAGCAGTATAACTATGGAACTGTAGAAAAATAAAAGAAAATACAGAACTCTTATACATCAGGGTTAGAAAATCAAGTGACGAAAGTTTACTCCAGAAGCCCTAGTCACAAATATGAAGACATATTCAAAGAAATAGAGCTGCATCGATGTCACTTTGGAGGATGATTCATCTCCCCACATCCCTCTGCAAGTTACATACAGTGATCTATTGCCCACAATTACTTCAGAGTAGTCCATTCACATCCACACAACAAAGCACAGTGTGGTGCTAAAGCATCTCTTTCTAAATGAGTAATCCAACCCTTTCAGCCTTATTGGCTGAGTCTTAACTATAAAAGTTACCAAGGACATAGAATGCAAATGGCTATATTCAAAGCAAGTGATAGGTAGGACAGCACAAAATTAATAACAGCCCTTATCTTTTCACCTACATAGCAAATCACAGAGATTAGGTTTTTTTAGACAGAGCAGTATTTGCTGAGATCTGAAACAAATAATCATGTAGGTCAGCTTGGAGACAGCAAGAGTGTCATTTCAATTTGTACCAACACAAAAATTGAACAAAGTGCACCAGATCAGGTGACAACAAAACACACACACAGAGAAAACATACAGACAAGGTTGATGGATCCTGGGTGAATGGAACAAAATAGAACAAGGAAGGAAGTGGGCTTAGACAACTACAGCAAAAGCAGTTGCACATCTTAACTTCACTGTGACAATCTGGTCATAAACCACGGACAGCCACTCTCACACTCTGAACAGCAAAACCAGCTATGACTGTGTACTGAACGAGTTTTTTGTTTTTTTTTTTTTTTTATTNGTGAAGTTGAATCAGCTTTCATTTACAACTTGACTTTTTTGTTTGGGTTTGGTCTGTAACACCTGGGCATTTGTTTTGAAGAGACAAAGCCAAAGACAATGAAGTGAAGGACCATAAAGACCAGCTCCTTCCTCAGGACCAGATGCAAGAATGTCAGGAGGTCACCAGCCTTACACAGCACCCAGCCACAGCCATCTCTTTAACATGTTGCGTCTCCTTGCTTTTCTTATGAAGACGAACAGAAGGGAGGTAGGTAATAGGAATTATTCAGGAAACAACATTCCTGCCTAACCAGAGCCCAGAGCAGCAAAGACAGTTTTGGTAGCAGAACTAACTGCTGCTCTACTCAGGTTTTGGAATATTTCTTTCCCACTTATCTCCAGGCTCACTGTTGTAGTGCAGCCACTGCGCTGTTATGATGCTGTGCCTCACTGATCTTGGATAAGGCAGCTAGTGAGACCAGACTGCAAGCTTCCTATTCAAACAATTGGGAAATCTTACACCTAAACCCAGACCTCTTTAAATTTACTCCTGCAGTGCATCTGTGTCTGTTGTTTAAGCTAAAGATAAACCTAGTGAACAAATGCTGATATGTAGAAAGTAGTATTTAACACTTGAAAGGACAGTAGGAAGGATAAATTAGAGGGTCATTAGAAGGACAAATGGGAGAGGTGAGACCAATGCATATGAATTACAGGTAAACCCTAGGGAATTACTAGGAAATTTACTTATGCAAGGTTTTGGTGATGGCAGAAGTCCCCATTTGCACTGAAAGGTATTTGATTCCTGCTTCTAATTCAAATAACAATCTCCTGCCCCCAAGAAACCTGGAGAAACTTGGCTGATAAGGACTGAGTGGTAATGCACTTAAGAATCCTAACCAAAATCTCTCCGCTTGACAGGGAGGATAATCTCAGCTGAAACACCCCTCCATTACAGCATGTACAGAAAAAATGCATTTGCAACAAAAAGTATGTGCATAACCTTTTATTTTTTCCTTTTTCTGTCAATTAAAAAATTAAGAAAAGTATAGTAAATCAAAGCAAGCATAATCTGGAAGATATTAAATGGGGTTTTTTAATGCAGTCAGGGATTTTGTTGGTTTTATTTTAGAAAAACTCCATTGTTTTAATTTAAAGACTAAACTGGAAGATTAATTTACTTAACAGTATGGCACAAAAAATCAGCAAAAAACAGATGAATCCTTGAAATCTTTTGATATTGACACATCCATCTCTTGTCAGTGCAGTCTTAGATGAGATGTTTTTCAATTATACATGCAATACCAAAATGTATAATTTCACGTTCTTGCTCTCACCCACACAGTGACCTGTGCATCTGCTGAAGTCCCTTAACAGTAAACTATGGCCCAAAAAGTTTATCTACAGCCTTTTAAAGAAAAAGTATGTTTTTTAGTGCCACCACTCCTACCCCAAATTTGGAATTAAGGCTGTGATTTTTGAGAAATTGCATAAGCATCCTGTAGTGACTTTATAATTCCATTAGGAAAAGGTTTATCTGTGGAATGGGTTAGTGTATCTATTTCTTTGTCAGGCTCAGCTAACAAAATGCTTCATCAGAAGTGGTTCAGCAAACTCTAAAAACTCCAGCAGAGCATCCAGACACTTTTTCAGGACACTTCTTTTATGGAAGATATCCTACTTATCACACTTGACATAATGACAAAATAGAAGTATTTAATGAACCATAGGATACTATTAAATTATATCACTAGTGTCTACTTGATGATTCAGTTGCAGCTTAAGCTCTGTCAGTAAAAGTCAACTGTCACACAGAAGTAACATCAGTGCAGCTACAGCAGGTTCTCATTTGGTCCAGGGAAAAAAACACCACAGCAGAGTGTGTAGAAAATGAGGTTTTAAACAACTTTTAGAGGTTAAGGTATAAAGTTAGAAGTTGTTAAGTAGTAAAGTTAAGGTAAGAATTGGTAATAATGTTGGTTACTAGAAACTGTCGGTACTGATTTTTATGACTTATACTTTGGGAATATGTTTAATCATGGCCCTTCTGTCACTCAGGAATGGTAGCATAGCATGCTTCTGGTCTTTCTCTGCCTGGCTTCTTCACCCACACCTCACACCCTTGACTATTTTACCCCACCTCCCTCTGTAGTCTCCCCTGCAAGCATGTTCCAACACGCTTATATGGTAATTAGAAATCCCAAGATTCAACGCCTTAGAAAATTGAGACAACTTCCAAAAATAAACAATAATTCTCCCTAACAACGACCCAAAACAGAAGTAATGGCGACAATAAAGACAGAAGAGTGAACGCTAAGAGATCTTCATCTCAAATCAGCTATCGTGATCTCGCTGCGACTACAAAGACATTCTAAACGACTGACATCTCTGCAGAAGCAAACTGGAATTGGGAATTTATCAGCAGCTTGCTCTCGTGAGAGAGGAGAGGCGAATTCCATTCCCCACCCGGCCCGTGCAAGCTGCAGGGTGCCCAGCCCTCCCTCCTTCTCAACACTACGATGAAGACCATCCTGCTGTCCCAAGAGCCTATTTCTATAAAAGAGCTAATTCTTTGATAAAGGCATTTAAAGGAGGAAACATCGTCTCCTGCCCTTATTTTTCTCAACTGGACAAATTGACAGGTTTAATAATGGGCAGGAAAAGGCTTTTAGAAAGGGTATGACATTAATTTTTGAGCAGACAGATAAAGAACACTGTATCTGAATCTAAAGAAACGAAATTATCCTCCATAGTTATTCAACTTCAATTGAGTTATATCCAATCATTAATTATGGACAGCAAGTCCAGTAGAAATAATGCATAGACTCATGCATAAACTCAGAAAACTACTTTGCTATCTGAACTATTTCTTGATTATGTGTGTATTCTCCATTTCAAATTTAATTATATTCCATTTTTTTCCATTTTTACTCCAGTATTTTTATTGTTCAGCAGCAGTGAAAATATGGACCAGATATGGCTCACAGAAAGAAGTCGTTCCATTTTTTGTAAAACACAGATTGTGGAGGTGGAGATATTTAAGAATTTGCTTTTCTATTTACTTTGCATTCAAACTTCAAGGGACATGGCAGAGCATCTGGTAACAAAAATTGAATTCAAGAACTGAATGCAGAAAATTGGCAAAGTGTTCTCTTTGAAAACATGAAAGCTGTGGATAAAATTAATTTATAATTGCATTTGAATGCATATAAAATTTGTTGATTAAGTTCAAGAATAGGATTTGTTAGAAGATAAAACACTGAAATTTAACCTCAAATACAAAATAACATTGCAATCTGTATTGCTGTATACAATAATACAGCAATAACAGTTTTGATGTCTGCAGTCACTCTTATTTATGTAAAAATATGTAAGCACAATGAATCAGCAGCATTTAACTGCACAGAGTTCAGATCTGAAGAGCTTAACATTGAAGAAGAAAAAATACTTACTTTTGAGATGCAAAAGTTCAACAGCAACATCAAATTCTATAGCCCTCCAGACAAAGTCAAGCATATTTTTAGAAAATTTCTGAACCAGTGAAGAACCAAAATAACCTTTAGCACCCTGTTTGCACTTAGTACAATTTATTTTGAGACATAAGAATAAAATAAAAAATAATGCTTTTTAAGGTTCTAATTATAGAAGGCTTACTCCAGATGGAATATCAGCAAGAACAAAGTAATAGGTTGCATAAGCCTTCAAGAACAAAACAAAAGAAAAACAAAACAAAACAAAGATAAAATTAATCCTGGTAGTTTGCTAATGACTTTCAGTAAACTGTTTTTTCAACACTTTGATCAAGAAGCAAATAGGTCCAGACAGAGATTTACACCAAAGTAGCTGTATTGCCAGAATTCACAGTTTTTGTCATGTCAGCCCCTGATATCTCCCTTGCACTTTTGCTTTTTTTAGTGATGGAGCACATCAGCTTGGTTTGGGTATTCGTCTAAAATTATCAGAACTTATTCCTATGAAAAATATACGTATAATTACAGTGTGATTATCTGTAATTCTGTTGGCCTGAAGATAAGGTAGATTTCTCTAAGAACTAAATTAATGAGAAAAAGTCCAATTTTTTTCTCATTCTGGATGATTGCGGGTAGACCACGCAGACCCAAAATGCAGCAGCACCTTCAAATGAGCCCTTTCAGTCGCTGGACTTTTAACTTGACAAACAAGCTGTTGTCTTTCACATATTTAAATCTACTGGGTTGAAATCATAACTATAGAGCCACTCAGCTGTGCTATTTGATGGTGAAGAAGGAAATGCACAGAAGCCTCCGACACTGCTTCTGTTTCCTCTATCACAGCAACTCCAGGCAGCAAATATCAGCACTTTGGGGCAGCTGTGGGGAGATGGCTGATATTGTCCAGGGTTGATGCTTCTTCAGAAAAACTATAGACAATTACCACATGAGGCCAGAGTGAAGCCACCCCAATATACTCCTTTAGGTTGTGTCCAGTGAATTATAAAAAACACTTCATCCAGAAAACACTTCATCCCTGTGGCTCCTTCATGGCACTGACTTGGCCCAGGACCACCCCAAGGACACAAAAGGGCAACCAGTGGGTTTCCTATGAGAGCACAGACCCAGTTCTTAGGAGCAAGTGTTTAGAAAAAAAACAGGTCAAATAAAATTTTCAGTGGCTATTTTCCTGCAAAGCACTTGTTTAATTCAAAGACTTAGGGAAATAATCATAGAAGGGTGAGAAAACTGTGAAAATCTGAGTAGGACAAGAGGAGCTCTTTAAAACACCTTGGTGCTTCCCAAAAAGGCCAGTGGCAGTGAAGTGTTGAGTGCCATAGCCCCTAACGACTTTAACATTTCATTCTGGAATGAAAAGGTCACATTAGGATTTGGATTGGATGTAAGAATTTAAACCTTCACTATCCACTGTTGGAACCTGATATTCTTCTCCTCACCAATATTTCATTTCTGTATGATTTTGAATAGTAGAAGGAAAAGTCTGCAATATACTGTAAAAAGCAAAATAATTAAAAAACAAGGGCATGCTAACTTAACACTCCATGGTTAATCCATTTCCTTTTTCAGTGCTATGTACCATTTCAAGCTGTACAACAAAAGTCACCGAGTAATAAAACAAGTTATAATAGACTGTTAAGTAGCACAGGAACTAGAACATAAACTAACTGGAGCAGCAAAGTAGGGTATGAAATTCTAAAACACCTTTACCTGCCCTCTGACTGGACAGACATAAAATGTACTTGTGATATTTGACGTTGTTATTACCAGAGAGGGATCAAACATTTGAATATTCCCCTCTTTTTATTTTTCTACAATAAATTAATAAAGATCTGTGGAAACAAAATTAACAAACATCTATGGAAAATAAAATAGGAAAAGAAAAACTTGTTTTTCAATCTGTTCTTGGGATTTGTCTTCACTGATGCCGTGATTCCCACTGGTAAACTACTGAGGAACATGTCTAACCTACTCCTGTGAGTCCTGTTTTGACATACTGACATACTTCGGGATTTGACATCTGTGTTAGCATATTACTTAAGCAGAGCCTAGAAGGCTTTGTCCAAAACAAGCTCCAAAGAGCCAAAATCATGAAAATTAGGTGCAATTTTGGTAACAGCAGACCTCTTAAGTCAGGAATAAACGAAGTGCAGTGGAAGAAACATCTTGTTCTGTTGTTTCTGATACTGCTGCCAGGAAAAAAATGTCAGAATATTTTACAATGAAAGATTGTATGCAATATTCAGTGACTCTGTGAAAAACAGCACATGAAGCAAACCTTGCTTGATGCTAGATGTGAAGCAAACAGAAGGGTATACTATCGTATCTCTCACAATTTCAGCTTTTTAAGGAATTCATCAGTAGTTTGGAGAAAGTTTTTAAAGTTCGGTTCAGAATTTTCCTTACCTTATGTACTTTTAATATCACTGTTCACCCATCTTTACTGACATATATTTTCAATACTTTAAAGCAGGCACTATTAACTGTTCAGCAGATCCTCAGGACTTAAGTCAACAAGCTTTGGTAGAAAAGATTTGCCAGAGTCCCTTTGCTCCTGGGGTCCAGTCCTGGCTAGCTGTGGACTTTGGGGAAGGAACTAGGCTAGGACGAGAACGCAAGACAAAAGGCGCTCTGACTCCTCGTGGAAAACATTCCCACAGGTTTAATATAGAACTAAACCCTTAAAATCCAGGAGAAGAAAGAGGGCGGGACCCTTCATCCGAGGGGTTGTAAGCCCTAAGGGGGAGGGGATGAATGGGGGTCTGTTGACCAATGGGCTGGACCCAGGGGGAGGGGAGATTCAGGGGGCATCAGGTAAAGGGAGATGCAAAGATACATGGGAAGGTATAATCAAGGAACACCTGGTGCAAAAATGAACTAATTACTCGGTGCAATACAACAAAGATTGACAAGAAGAGGAGGCATATGGGTCAGGAGAAGAAAATTTTTTCCAAATTATTACTTCTCTATCTTCCCACTATCTTCTTCTTCCACAGTTCCACTTACCCACATTTCGTACAGCAGTGATTCTTATGCACACGATTACTCTCTACCTAGTAAAGCCCTTCTTTCCTTTTTCTTCTTTTTCCTTTTTTTATTTTTTCTATACTTTCTTTTTTCTTTCTTTTTGTCTCAATTTCTTCCTTCATTGAAACAAAATAAAAGGAAGGATATGAGAAAGAAGCAGAAGCACACACATCCAGCTAAAGACACTTTTCAGAAAATTGAGGGTAGCATACTGCCTTCACCTTACTTACATAGTTTCAGTGGTAAAAACTTCAAAATCACAGTCTTCTCCAGAACAAAGGAATAAGGAGGTACAAAGGGGTCAGTGTTAAGTATCTTTTTTGTGCTATTTATGGACACATAGAAATGTTTTTAAAATAGGGTTTTGCCACAGACTGTAGGATAATTGAAAAAGTGATATTTTGCCAAAATGAAACCTCTGCTGAACAAAAGGCAGTGTATTTCAGGAAAGAAGACTTTAACAAAAAGAAAAATAATAGCATGCAGTTAGATTCCTCTCATGTCCTGTTTTCTCCTGTGATACTTGAGCATTCTCCACTTTAGGAGTACACTGAACAGTAAATACATCAATAAATACAAATACATAAATTAAAAACAGAACTACTAGAGCAGTCTGTGATTTGGTTTCAAACAGCAAAATCTTTCAATGTGGCAAGAAAAAGGATCTGTAACCCTTCAAGTACTTGACAATGTAAAATTCCATTATCAAAATGATGTGTCATTTAGATATTAAACTGTATTTTGTTATTTTTATAGACTACAAGAAAATAATCCCTTTGTTTGAGTTCAGTTGATACATTACAAGACAAATTATTGAATCCTTTTCATTCATACCTAAAAGCTTCTCCTTTTCTTCATTGTTACTAGGTGGAACCTGTATCTCCCACCATGTATACTAGCTGACATAACCCTCTGTGGCATCTGTCCCAGCGGGGAGCACAAAAGTCCTGGCAAAGTCAAGGAGGTATGCTACCTTGCAGCATGCTCTGCTAGATGGCATGGTAGGCCTGGCACTAGGAGAGCACTCTGGTATCTCTGCATGGCGAGACTCAAAACACCTTCCTCACGCAGGTATCATATGCACAAAGCGTCTGGGTCTACCCCTTGTGTGACACCACACATAAGCCTCCTCTGTACTAGAAAAGATCTTGTACAAAATGGTGGCAGTGGGTTTTACAGAAGCTTCAGAATCAGTGCAGAGTTCTGTAACTCGTACCAGGTCCTCCAAAGTCCCACAAAATGCCTGTCTCTGTTTTTAAACCTGGTCACTGTTGCCCTCTCCAGAGAAGATGCAGCTTCTGGCCTGCTCGAAGTCTCTGGAACACGGGTGGCAGAACTGAAAGCAAGTAACCCAGCATGTCAATGTTTTCTCCTTTGCTCAGAAACACCTGCAGCAATAACACCAGCTGGACAAATACAAGAGCTTTTCTAAAATGTCATTGTGGAAAGCCAGCCCACACAGAGATAAACAGTGAGATCAAGCCTCTCAGGGGAAAGAATGTCAAGTTAGGAGATGAAAGGAAAGTTGGAAAGGAGGCATAACCACTCTTACTTGCTGCCGTAAAACTCAAAATCAAGACAAGTTTTATCCTCATTTAAGCTTGATAGAAGGTAAACACTCCCAGAATTTAATTCTGTGTGGGTACCATACTGGGGGACATCAACTGCTGTTTTAACCTGTGGAACAAAGGTGTGAACTTCTAAATCTGCTCCCATGAAAAAGTTTGATGTCAAAAGCAGAGAAAGTATCTTGCACAAGAAGAAAACAGCTGGGGAAAAATCCAGAGGAACAGTATTTGCTTTATGTAAATAACCTTTGACTTCACTAACAAAAATGAAGTGTAGGAAAAACAAAGTGGCAAAGCCACAGAACTTGTTTCCAATGTTGATTTTGAATGCTTTTTTGTGTTTTCAAAGATTCTTCACCATACTGATAAAAATTTGACACAGTGATTGATGGATACAAAGACAAGGTGTGAAGTATGGTGGTTAGAAAAAATGATTTGAACCTCTGTTCTCTAAGGTTCTGCTAGTGACTTCTCAGATGATACTGGGTTGATAAATTGTTTAGCCTCTCAGTGTTTCATGTTCTTTATCAATGAATTGAAGAGACGCTTTATGAAAAGTACAAGAGCTTAGCATTACTATCATCAATTTTCAGCCTTAACAGCTTTGAATGCCATAGATGCTGGACAATAAGTTCGAGCATAACTCAGAAGAGCAGAATTTCAATATGCTATATAAGACACTTAGATATTTATCAGAAGGGCTTTAATGTTAAGACACTGGTAAAGATGCACAGCATACTCCCATGGTATAGCCAAATGCTGCTTCAGTTCATTTTCAAAGTCAGAATAAAATAAATTCCAATATCTTTAAATAAAAAAAATTTGCAATGCTTTACCTTACCTTGCTTTCTTAAGCAACATAAGAAGCAGAATGATACATTTTCTCCTGAGAATTGTGAGGTTTTAGTCGCAGATTAATATGTAAAATTAATTAGTCTAATTTTCACAACTAATTTAAATATTAGATATACTCAAATCCACAGCTAACAGATGCAACAGCACAAATGGTAAAGGTTTTTTTTGGTTTTTTTAATTAAACAAGTTATCTGCTGGCAATGAAACTAATGTCCCTGTGTTTCTAACTCCAGTATAATACTCAGTGAGAGAATTTAAAGAAAACTTAAGGGTTTTGGATAAGGCTTTGCACACCTGGAAAATGAATGAATGGGCACGCTCTAAGTGCAACCAGATTTGTGCTAAATACAACTGCAGGGGAGCAAAAAGCAAAAGGATTGCAGTCAGTGTCAATTAAATCAAAAGTGATTGATTAAAGGCTAAAACAATTGATTAGAAAAACAGTGCAGTAGACTTGAAAGGAAAGCAGCCCCTCCACCAGCATAATCTTCAGCTCCTGAATTTCCTCACACATGCAAATTGCTTCCTGATTATAAATGAAGCTTTTTATCTATAGGGATAAATGAACATTAGAGCCAGATTTGCTTTGTGTGGTTCTAAGATTTTTTCACTGAAGTATCCCAAGATTTGCTTTTATATGCAACTTAGAATAAAGTAAAAGTGAGTGTGGTGAGGGGAAAATCTTGAAGGATACAGGAAAAAATTGAAAAGTCCGCAGAGTGAAAAGTATTGATCTTGCTTCCCATGCAGCCATGGAAAAACTTCTCCGTTTCCCTTTTTAAAATTGGATCAAGCCCAAGGAGTGACTGAGCTTAAAAGAATGTTCTTATTTGAAGTACTTTCACAGTAGACAGCACCAGCTGTATCATCCAAACCACTCTTCAACCATGGCTAGGACTTCTGAATTCCAGTGGCTGAAGCAGTTCACCACATCAAATGATTAATAACATTAAAACCATTATGTTTTCTCCCTGAGATGGCAAGGTATATCATGAACCACCATTTTTCCCATAGGAGGAAAAGAATCACATCACCCAAATCTCGCCTGTTGCCAATTCCAGACTTTCAGGTTGCCTTCTCAGAGGTACTAAATCTGTCCTGATAAAATGGGAAGGCATTCAAAAGAATTGTTTTCAAGGATAATGCAGACCTTGGAACAATCACATCTAAGACATTCTGGTAATTGTTTAAAACTATCTCCTTCTTTTGTCGTTAATGGAGGCAATAATCCCTAAATACATCCTTAAATTTGAAGGTTGTCAGGTCCTGGGCACATGTTTACTGCAAAGTGCTTGCTTATCCACTTTACTTTGAGTCCTTCATTAGCTACTAACACATCTCAGGCTGAGATTTACATGTACTCTATTTCTACAGCTCCTTTTAGCAAATTCTTCATGGTTTTTAAAAAAGCAGCCATATCATGGCAGAGAAGCGGTAAATAATGGCTATGCGGCCCCAAACAGTAGGAAAATACTTCCTCTGTGTCTTGGTTTGAAAAGACAGATACCTGCCAGGGAAAGATCCTCCCCTGAAATGGATAATGTAAACCCCCTCCCTCTGAATTATTATAATTTTGAAACTAAAGGGCTTTCAGGCAAAGATATGGGAATAGGAATAATAGTTGCTTACTAAGAATATTAAAAATAAAAACATAGTAGCATAAAAAAGCAAGCAAAACAAAAATTAAAACACTGATAGAGTCAGAATACCACCTGACACCCTGTTGGTCAAGGTGTTGGTAGCAGTCTACTTAAGTCTTCCTGGAGTGACAGATGTGGTTGGAACAGAGATGATCCTGTAGAAGAGTGTAGTTTTCCTCTGAAGGTCCAGTGGTGGTGAGATGGGTGTGGTCTTCCTCTGAGAATCCAGTGGAAGATAGGTTCTCCTGCAGTTCTGAATTGTAGGTTTTATCCAGGTAGGAATGCTTGGCTCCTCCCCTTGGGTGGAGCATCTCACAATGGGATGATGTAATTTCATCAATCATAAAGGCAGTGAGCCTTAATGGCCCATTAACAGAAGATATGCCCTGGAGGGAGGATGGGTTGTGGAAGAGATAAAAAACCCTGCTCCATCTGGTTTTAACAGCTGGCCCATTAACAGAAGACACCCAGGCCCTCTACCCCGGAGTTATGAGGAATGGGTTATACAAGAGATAAAGAAAACACTTCCCCAGCTGGTTTCACAGATGGGAATAGAATACACACTTTTGGTTACATCTTGCATTGCAACCCAAGACATTATCCACCCCTTATTCACCATCTACATCATACCCAAATCAATAAACTCTCTCTTTATATGTAAATATATACATGCACAGTGAAACCTCACACACAATTCTCGCTTAAGATTAGGTTTCCATGTGGTACACACCTGGTTTCTCCACCCTTCTGCATTACCCACCAAGTGTAACCAAGTCCTTGAGCAAAAACAATCCCATGGTTGGGTTTCCTTTGTCTGGGGTGGGGCTAATCCAAACAGTCTTTCTTAAAATACCTTTCATGTGCACCACAGGGACTTTATCTCCACCCACTGTGTGCAAGGGTTCAGACTGGGCAGGACCACCTTGATTGATGGAGCCTCTGGTCTTGACCATCCAGGTGGCCATTGCTGATTTCTCAATTTTTGAAGGCCCCCCCCCCAAGTGCCTTCAGGGTGGTCTTAAGTAGTCTGTTGCACTGTTCAACTTTCTTGGCAGCTGGTGCATGATAATGGGTGTGATATATCCATTCAATGCCATGTTCTCTGGCCCAGGTGTTTATAAGGCTGTTCTTGAAATGGGTCCTATTGTCTGACTCGATTCTCTCAGGGGTGCCATGTCTCCACAGGACTTGTTTTTCAAGGCCCAGGATGGTGTTCCGGGCAGTGGCATGAGGCACAGGGTAGGTCTCCAGCCACCCAGTGGTGGCTTCCACCATGGTCAGCACGTAGCGCTTGCCTTGACGGCTTTGGGGCAGGGTGATGTAGTCAATCTACCAGACTTCCCCATACTTATATTTGGACCACCACCCACCATACCATAGGGGCTTCACCCGCTTGGTCTGCTTGATGGCAGCACATGTCTCACAGTCATGGATAACCTGAGAAACACTGTCCATGGTGAGATCCACCCCTCGGTCTAGTGCCCACTTACAGATGGCCTCCCTGCCCTGATGACCTGAGGCATCATGAGCCCATCAAGCTAGGAACTACTCTCCCTTGTGTTCCCAATCTAAGTCAATCTTTGACACCTCTATCTTTGCAGCCTGATGTACCTGCTTGTTGTTTCGGTGCTCTTCATTAGCCCAAGTCTTGGGGACATGGGCATCTATATGGCAGACTTTTACAGGTATCTTCTCTACCTGAGTGGCAATGTCTTTCCACTCATCTGCAGCTCAGATTGGTTTTCTCCTACGCTGCCAGTTGCCCTTTTTCCACCTTTCCAGCCAAACCCACAAAGCACTGGCTACCATCCACGAATTGGTATAAAGGTATAGCTTTGGCCAGTTCTCTCTTTCAGCGGTGATTAGGGCCAACTGAACAGCTTAAATAGTGTTGTTATATTAACCATAGGTATTTATTCTCTGTAAAGAAAAGAATGGATGACATGACTCTTGCTTTGAAAAGATTGGACAACATTAACTCAGGAGTTTAGAAACCTACATATATACTGATATACCAAACTTTTCCCTGAAAAGTCAATGACATCACTGGTTAAACATTCGGACTTTCAGTTTAGCATTGTAGATCTCTAAGCAGTGTTTAAATAACAATTCTGAGGAAAAAATGATTGTAAGTAAAAATAGCCAAAGTAGTACTTTTTCCTCTGCACCCATACTTGAATATTTCTAGCACTAAACTACTCTCCTTAAAATGCAGATGTTTTACTAGGTTTTGAAAAATTCCACCTAATAAGTAGTGTCTAATGCTTATGCTGCACTTCATCAGTTGAATACTTCTGACACAAATACTGAACAGATCCAAAAAAACACTAGAAAACAAATAACTTCTTACTTCATTTTGGTTTTTAGTGTAGGCTTCGGGTTATGTTCATTATTACATTATATACAATATATTTATATTCTGCTTTATATTTCTTTTACTGTTTACTCTTCCACTTTCTAGAGTTTATAACTGTGTTTATTTACAAAAACATTTTTTTAAAAAGTAATATGACTTTTTTTTTTTAATCCTATTTATAACACTTCAGAAGAGCATGAAAGAGATGAGAAGACATCTGAGGCACCAGCTCTGTCTCACAACAATACACAAAGCAATCTGGAAAACTCCAGTGTACACCAAATATGTTTCATGCAATTAAACATTTGAGTTTTCCCAAAAGGAAGGGATCAGCTTACAACTTGGTTTTCACTCTTATATTTTCTTTCTGAAACCAAATGAGATGCTGGGTGGCAGACATCTTTCTTGAAGGACAGGATTTTGCCATATATGTATTTATAAAAGTATCCAGTCATAAGGAAGCCTCCTTACACAGGTTTCCTATACACATACCCAAACACTGATGATGCTGAATGCTTCACAGGACTTAGTTTCATTGAGTTGGTTCAGACAGTTAGGAAACTGCAGAAACAGCCCTGAACCTCTTTCTGACATCACTCTTTGAACAATACAGAAGACATGGAAAAAATATGAACCCAGGAAAAAGTAGGAAGAGGACCTTTAGATTTTTGACTGGTGGTATTAATTATTTTCTTTGAAATATTGAGACTGCTGGTGATCAAGAAAGTGTAAAGGAAGACCATGAAGTAGAGGTGTGGACAGAGGCAAAGAAAATAATAAATTTTTCATTTCCAGGCCTTTCTAGTATTAGGAAGTATCATACAACATGTATCATAACAAATTTCAGGCAGAAAATTTGTTTTGGTGTGGGTAAAATATCTTTCTTCTTTAAAAGAACAAATAAGAGCAGCAGGGGGCATTGAGATAAAGCAGAGAATAAAAGCTTGCCTTGTCTGGCTTTGCCTTGCCTTGCCAGCATTATCCCAGTGCTACTGCACAAGACACACAGCAGTAGTAGAAACAGACTTCAAACACCCTCAGAATACTGATTGGACTCTAGCCCCATCTTCCTTTAAATCCATCTGTAAATGCACATGAAACATTGTGAAATTTCTAGCATAAAAAACCCCAAAACTCACCAGAAGTTGGACTTGATGATTGTTGTGATTCCAGTTCAGGGTATTCTGTGATTTTTTAAAATGGACTTGCAGCTAAGATAGCCAACTGAGTGAGGAAAGAACAGAGACAACCCCAGGACTTGGAATATTTCTTCATTGATCATGCAATCTCTGGACAGGGGCAGTGCAAGGAAGTACAAAACCAAAACCAGATTATGTGTGTTGTTCCCTGCTTGCAGCTATTCTGAGAAGTTTATAGTGGACATCAAGAAAATGTAGCATATATGTCGACTACAGAATATACAGGCGATCCCACAGCACGTGGCAGATTTCTTGTGGGGCCACACCCCATGGTCTTCTTTTGATCCCCTTGAATCTGTCTGCCACATGGGTCCAGATTTTAGAACAAGCACCATCGCATCTGAAAGACATTTCATTTCAGTTTGAAGGTAGCTTCAGATAGAAAGGGTGTATTTTCCTAGGCTTGAGGGAGTACGTCCATCTTAGGAAGCAATAAACTGATACTTTTGATGCACGAGATCCCTGACTGATTTTCAGGATAAATACAAGTGAAGTGTGCAGCATGTCCTGCACTCCTACTGCTGCAGAACACAGTGCTGAAGATCAGGAGTAACATGGATGGACACACAGCAATGCTAAGGAGAGGGAACTATGTATGTAATCCAAATCATTAGTTCCTATAAGGCTCCAGCTCTTGAAACAAATACCGAGAAGGTTAAGAACACTGATCTTCTCAAACTCAGTCTATTTTAATCCTGCTGGAGTTAACACTTTTGTTCTACAGCTTATTATGTGTACCATTTCAAGCTGCTCATCAGAACACTGTCATGGATTTCCTGACCTCAGTGAATTATCCAAATGAGTCCTTTCTGCCTATTCTTTGCTACTTTCTTCTGTGCAGGCTCCTGCAAAGGCTAAGAAATCGACACCTAACATTACTGCAATCAAAGAGGAAGAAATCTCCCTTGCTAACAATGTGCTGCCCTAGGACACTTAACACATCTTAACCCAACAAAGTACTTGGAAGAGTGCTAGAACAATTTGGGTTTTTCCTGTTAAAAAGGCTTCCTAAATCTAGGCATCATTTGAGGATGATATTCTGAGGCTGGCCTGCATAAGAGCAAATTTTCTCTCTGCATTACTCCTTTTCCAAAATGTGAGTTCTGTCCCAGCCTGTTGGCAAGCATTTTCTAGGGTTGAGGCCTAGGTGACTTACTCAGTAAAGTAAATACAGTTAAGTAACACAGAGCACTGCCAGTCTTTTAACCCCTAGGTTAGACCCGCTCTACTTTGACGTTGTCTTAAGAACCAAAAGGTGTACAGAAAGATAAACCTAAAGGAAACAAATTTTTACTAACAAAAGAATTTGGCATTTTAAATATGAATAAAACTTATTCTCACTTTATTTTCAGATATGCAACAGTCTACAAATGAATATTTATTTTTGTTGTGAATAACCTCTGTGTATTAATTTGTGCCTGAGAAATAAAGCATTTAAAAGCAGGAAAAGGACATTCATGGAGAAGCCTCAGGAGAGGGGGGCAGAACGGGGGAAGATTTGGGACCATCAGCACATGAATGAATGTGGCTCACTGGAAATGGACTAAGCCAGCATGCTTGATGACCGAAGCACCTGCCCAGAGACTGAATTGAATCTGCAATGGTCATTCAGACATCCCCTCTGTTTCTACTGAAAACCCACTCAGAAATTGAATGGGGTCTGCAACGGACACTCAGACATCTTTATGTTTGCCCTAAAAGCCCACTCGGAAAAATCAGAATCCCAAAAAGGGGCTGATGAATACCAATAGCCGAACAACTGGACAAAGGAAAACCCTGCCCCAGGGAGAATAAAAAGTATAAAAACTGGACCTTGAGTGGTGGGACTTGGGGCGAACGAAGGGGAGACAAGGTGCAATAGAGGCCTGTCTCACGTTTCACCCCCGTTCGATCAAATTCATCTTTATTGTGGCTGTGGTTTTTATCTCTTTCCGTACTCACTGTAACGCAAAAATAAATTTTATTTTTTATTATGACAATTTGGCTCACCTTGTTTATAACATTATGCTACCATTTTGCTGTATGACAACAGCTGGCAACACACCTCTTTTGAGAACTGCTGTATATTGCTTTGAGGCAAGAAGTTCGACTTGAAGGCCTTTCAAGGCTTTGTCTAAAAAGAATTAAAAGGCAGTTCTGCTACTAAAAGTTCACAGGAATTAAGAGCCAAAGATTAATTTCAGTGAACAAATAAATGATTCCAAGAAAGAGGAGAGATAAAAATTACCATGTTTTTTATCTACTGCCTCATATTTGCACAGCAGCCTACAGGGACCCACTTTGCAAGACATGACTTACTTTCTCTCCAACCTTGTCTCATTTTCTTCTGATGTGAATTTTTTCTCTGCCTGGGGAGTGTTCAGCACTCTGCAAAAGGCTCTGTAACATCTGTTGTGGTTCTCTATAATTACATTTCCTTGTGCTGATATTTTTGGTCTAACTCTTTAGATTTGAACCAAAAACTGGAGGTCAGTTCTTGCCATTTTTAATTATTTCCTTTCATGAAAGATAAAGCAAGACATGTCCCTCTGATTTTATCATTACTGACAAATCTTTCCTCAGCCCTTTCTTTGTTCTTAATATTTTGCACATTCTTAAATGAGCCTGAATTGTTTGTGCTGGCAGGCTTGCATAAACACACACATATACCCCCACACAGGCACCTCACAGATAATATCTCTCTCTTTGAATCTTAGCTTCAGACATTTTAAGCTACACTTCACAGATTTTGCTTTTAATATTTAATTTGCCTGGAAATCATTAATGTACTAAACCAAGAATTTTTTCTGGTTAAAGTAATAAGTGTTTTAAGTTTCCACTGTAAAAGAGTCTAGACAAAAGTCCTGGGTGATAAATCACACAGAAGAAGGTCTCTGTTTTGTTTTAAATTACCATTGTGCATGTTTCTCATGCTTCATCAAGTACGTTTTTTTACTCATTATGAAACATCCCCAAAAAGTACACATTCAGAATTATTTAGCTATGATTTTACAGTACATCTTAATTCACTGGAAAATGCTTGATATAAATAGATAACCTATATATTGATCGGGGCAGGAAATTAATAACCTTTAGAGATATAGTGGAAACGGTGCAGGGGATGGGGGGAGGTGTGTGTGTTTTTTTCTCTTTCCACTCACAAGCACAGAGACTCACGGAGAGGGGAGGACGAATGCCAGCTACCCCTCACCCACACAAAGGGAGGATGATGGTGCTAAGAGCCGCTTTCAAAAGAGACAATGAAAGGGCGCCGTCTTCGGGAGCGGACATCTACAAGTGAAAGACTGTGGCCGGGTGGAGTGGGGAAACCAGACCTCCAAGTCCATGATAAAATCTCGGCCCATCCCCAACCATACACCTCCCACCGGGTCTCCTGTGTCTCCAAACTTCTACAGTATACAACCAACGTCTGGGAAAATATCCCCATTTTCACTCATCCGGAGGTCTCATACAAACTGGGCCTCAGCAAAATTATAAACTCTAAGAAAGGACTCATGTTTATTAAAATTCATTGTATCAGGGGAAAAGCCTAGCCGGGGGGAAGAAATAGCATATAAAAAAGGGGACTTTACAGAATGACGGGGAAACAGGCATCCCGAAAACCTGGCATGGGCCGGTCTTGGGTCTGTTTCCACGTTCGAACGGGATCGGGCTTCGCTGTGGCTGTGATCTTCGCAGGTTGTATTATTTGGTCTATTGTTGTTTTTTGTTGTCTTTTTCGTGTCTCGAATTCTTTAATTGGGAAAATTAAAAACTGTAATTTTTATTCTCGTTTGGCGCACTTCATTTATAACATGCTCATCTGGGAAATATTCTTACACAATGCATGCAATAGAGACCCTTTGAACAGCATGGACTATAATTGAACAGGAGTGGTAATTCTGCTTGGAGATGAGGTCAGATGATCCAGCCATACTGAAATTGCCAAAATCACCAAAATCACCTGCCTGGGAGCTGCTGTGGGTAGTACGTCCACAGACGGTTTACAGGGACTGAAGACAGTAGGGGAAGAGTAGTTGGAGATGGAAAAGAGATGAAAAATTTTGGAATGTCAAAACACATATGAGCACCAAAACAAAACCAGAGATACTGACATGGGCATATGAAAGCAAGGCAGGATGCTACACACAAGCACTTGAACATATGGTCAAAGAGAAACGACAGTCTGTGTTTACATGTCTTTGATGTGATCAGATAATAATTAGGATGAGTTTCAGCTCAGAATTCAAGTCCTTGATACTATTTATATTTAGTACAAATATACATGGTACATAGCTACATTTCTGTTCCCAAACACTTTACTAGTGCCCATACAACTGAAAGGCCAGACCCCAAGCAACAGCTTCCTGTTATAAAAGAGCAGGCCATTTTCAGGTGTTTTGATGGGTTTAAGAAGGCACTGAGCTGCCCAGGCCATTCAGCTGGCACCTGTAGAAGATCTCCTTAATGATCAGGTGTGCCCAGCCCTCAAAGGTTACCATCACAAAGGCATTTAAGCATTCCCCAAAGAAGAGGCAGGGGCTGCAGACAGATGCTATTTGATGAGTGAACAACCGGTTTTGACAGGGCTAACCACTGAAGGAGCACAAGCACTATGTAAACATGCTGGGATTTACCCACCGCCAGGTAAGAGCTGCAATGTGCAAACTATATCATTCAAAAAAGATGGAAAGAAAAAGGATATGGCAAAGGGCAGATTAGATTAAATTAAATTATCCGGAGGCAAATAATAAAGTTGACTGCCTATGACGCCTATAATTACTACCTGACACCCCTGAAGTGTATATTCACAGCCAACACTACATTTGCTGTTTAGGTTCCTGAAATGCATTTGAGGGAAAAAAGAAATGTCCAGAAATTGCCCAAAAGCTCACCTTTGCAAACACAATATAACCATCCGGACTGTGAGGGAAATTGATGACTATTCTCCCAGTGTTACTGATGACATGATTAGTGATCCAAGGGCAAGTATCACAGTGTATGCATTTCATAGAGACAGCAGAGACATATATAAGGGCAAGAGAAGAAAGGCATTAGTATATATGGTACACATAGGACCATTAATTTTCAGTGATCTTTCAAAAACCCCAGTTGTTTTGACAGTAAGAATCTCAGAGATTTTCTCCCCTTTTTAGTGGAAGCAGGCATTTGAAAACTTTATTGCAGCCTGACTAGTTTCTCTTGGATTAGTTAAACACTTTATTGCACAATTGACTTCCCACAGTCAACTTGCCAGGTGATACTAATTTAAAAAAAAAAATCATTTACAAATAACCAAGATTTAAAATATTTTGTATTTCAAAAATTGCAAAGAAAGAGAAAGTAGAAACAGTGTTGGATCTTCTACTGATTTTATTCAACTGTGAAATTAATTTAATCACCGAGGAATTACAAAGGAACCCAGTCAAGGTTAAGAGGAAATACAAAGCTCAGTTTAGCAGTTCACATCTGACTGGTGTGTTGTTAATCCTATACGGTAACTATAGGCTTTCTAAAAACTGTGACTTTCCTCGGAATTTTTAAATACGGTTTAAATACCTTTTAAAATAACGTTTTTCTTTGCAAAGTGTTATAATTTAGGAATGGTATCCCCCAACTTAGTTCTCCCACTGAGATTTTCCAAACAACACTACTACTGTCTCCCTTTTCCCCTTTTCAATTCCCACCCCAACACAGGTGGCCAGAGAAGAGAATTGGAGGCACAAAAGGTGAAGCTCATGGGTTGAGGCAAGAAGAACAATTTACTGGAAACAGCAATGAGATAAGGCAATGACTAGTAACAGCAATAATATTAATAACAATTTTATACAAAAAGAGAGAAGTACTCACATACAAAAATATTACCACAGATTCTAGGACAATGCACAGGAAATGGAACCAGGACATATGTCTGAAATACAGATTTTTTCAATTTCCTTAGTGTGAGACAAGGAGAAGAGCTATAGACTTTATTAAACTGAACTTACTGTCACCTTTCCCATTGCCTGAGGAACACCAGAGAGTTCATGAAGAAGTAACATGGAAGACAGGAAGAATTATAAATTGACTTATGTGTAATATACTGGGAACTTGACTAGGCCTTTGCAGAATCCGTTCAATACCTTTGTGCAAAAAGAGAAATGAAGCTTTGGAGAGGACTATTTTCCTGGTATCTTCTATTTTCTATCTATTCTGTAATTTGGAAGGCAACCTGAACAAGAAGTAAATAAAAACTTTATGAGGACTTCAAAAATTTATATGTTGTTTTGCACCTGCTACTGCATTTTATCTTTGTGCTTTTTATGCGCTATTTTATGCCCACAATGAATACTCTCACTTATTTTAGTATTGGTTTCCAAGAATGAGGCTGGTTCTCACCAGTGACCGAGTTTGGGCCTTCTCTTTTCCCACCCAAGCACTTGCAAAGCTTGCTGAGCAGCAGCTCCCATGTGCTGCTGCGATGGCAGCTGCCCAGACCTGAGGGACACTCCTGTTCATTGCTCACTTACATGGGGTGTTGGCTGGCTTCTGCGCAGAGACAGGGATAATTCCTCAAACCGCAGCACCTGGCCATACCAGGCCCCTGTTTTAATCTTCAGGATGACTGAGGTTACTAATATGACCTAGAGACACTATAAATAGCCTAAGTACAGAGCCACATGGTGTACTGCTATTAAACTTTTGAAGACAGAATTGACCTTTTACTCCCACAGCATTTAACTCTTAATTAGCTTTGCATCTATTTTTAAGACTTATCTTTACTCTCCTGAAGGCATCTGGCAAAGGTTTTGAGACTTGGAACTATTTTTTGAAGGACATAAACTCATTGCAAAGAGATCATGCTTTGTAGTGACACCACTTCTACTTAATGCATCGGAAGTGTAAAATAAAGCTCATGTTTTATTTCTGTACTTGGTCACTTGACATGAGCGCTAATGATGTAGCAAACAACTAATTAAATGCTTTATAATTGCTAAGCTATAAAGGAAACCATAGCAAATTAACTATACAGGACATTAAGTATTAATTCATTTAGTGTTTTCTACAAAGGATCTGCTTAAAGATCCTAAATTCTTCTGCGACTGCTACCCACTGCTGCATTCTTTCCTTTCAAACTTCACCCTATGTTGATCATTGCCTGTTGGGCTCAGCTGCTGTCCTCTGTCCTGTGATACAATGTCATCAGCTCCTGTTTGGTAGGATTGTGAGAATTGTAGCTTCTTTCTGACAGTCATCCTTGACCAAACTCCCAGGCTACTGGTTAGAGGGAGGAGAAAGTGAGCTGACTTAGCACAGACCAGATCCTCCTGAGTTGCACCACAATTTGTAGTTTGAGGAAAATGTTAATGCAAAACAAGGCAATCAAAAAATCAAAAATAATGCAGAATTTTCAGAAACTCAGCTAATTTTAATTAGAATTACTTTTTGCTTCATTTTGGGATTCAGTAAGATACTGTGCATTCTTGAAAAATTAAAAGGTTTTTATTTTTCTTACTCTTTCTGTAAAATATGGATTTTTTTTTTTCTTATGAGGGCATCATGACAAGGGAGAAACTAATTGAAGATTCAGGGATGTAAACTGAAACTATTGAAGAGCACTATGGCAAAACTACAGTTCCTGCACTTCTGTGCCTACACATGGGCAGGTACATGGCATTAAACATAGTTCAGATAAGAAAAAAATTAAGCTTATTAGATATTCATTAATGTCTTCTTCTTAGACAATCTATGACATGGACTAATACTCCTAGAGGCAAACTCAAATTGCTTCCAGCACAGAAGAAGCCTCTGCCACTCTTGGGTGAGCACAAATTGGGACAATGTTTCTGCCTCAAGGACTTGGCAATATGAAGACTGATCCTCTTTTTGAAGCTGTAGATGTTATGTCTGAACTCCTGCCAAGCTTCTGTACAGCTCCTACAAAAAGATCCTTTCTTACATAAAGTACAGCTAAAGTTAACATTGTTATTTGATGCACACACTGTCCGATTCATTGTAATGTCAGGCAAGAATCAGATGAATCTGAAGTTGAGAAACGAGGTTAAGTCACAGAGAATCTAAGAGATGAAAGAGAATGATAGTAACAAGAACTGCTCTTCGAAATAATTCAATTTATTTTCTTATTATATAATTTTCTTTGGGGTTTTCTGCCTTAGTTATATATTCAGGATAAGTAGGCTTTTAGAGATAGGAAAAGAGTTCATGTTGAAATAAACTTTTCTTAGAGCACTACATTATACTGTTATCCTGGTTTTCAGTGCTTTGTGTGCAACAGGGTTTCCAAAGAGTGTTTCAAATAACTTTGTATTCATGGATAATATATAGATAAATAAATAAATATTTTTTATCACTAGGCTTAAGCTGCCAAATATCCCAACATGTATCCCCTGTCCCTCAGCTCCATCTGCTAATCGGCATCTGCTCACACACCAGAATTTTAGAACACTACAAATCCAAATTTCAGCCTGCCAATAGAGAAGTAAAAATGCTGTGCCCTTCTAATACAGTCTGCTATTTTATATTTATTCAAGGTATTTTCAAACAATATGCTCTATGCGATCAGCCTCATGTATTTTCTCAAAGACAGCATAAAACAAACATGGAGGAAGCATAAATGATCTGGGTATCCTCTGGCTAATCTGACTAAATATAAATACACAACACACATGATCTATATGAAATTGGTGATGCTTGCTGATATGTTTCTTCCACAAATACGTTTCTTACTATCAGGGAAACCATTTAGTCTTCAACCACTTTTACATCTAAGTAGTGATCTCCAAAATCTGTCCATTCATAGCAATCTGTAACCAACCCTCTACTCCCGCTTTCACCAGTTCAAATTTCCTTAATGCTTAAGAAAACTGAAGTGAGAAACAATGTGGCACTTTTTTCTATAGCTTATTGATAAGGAAGAATGGCTCTGGCATGGACTCTCTGAGGCTACTCCTTAAAATGCAAACATACAGGTTATAGCAGTCACCATTTCCTTACAACTGAGCTTCCAAGGTCCTTTTAATTCAACAGAGGCCACTGAAAGAGAAAATTCTTTTCAGGTTCAAAGTTTAATCATCTCTTTTTGTCCACAGACAATCTACGTCCTCATAACTTTAACTCTGAACTAAGAGCAGACTATGCTTTGCTAAAGGTTGTATTTCGGCTTTATGTATTAATATCAAATTATTTCCTATATGCTCTCATCAGTAAGGTGACAGCTAACTCTAAATCCTACTATTTTCTGGTTTATCCATTCCCTGGCTGGTGCTCTGTAAGGGTTTTCCCTTGGTGGACTCTTCATATCTTCCTAGCAGAGATCCATCCCTCATCTTAAATCACCGCCTCCAATCTGAGAACTGAGTTACAGGATGACCTTTTAAGACTACTCAGTTCACAATGAAAAACTCTATTGTTTCTTTAGTGCTTTAACACAAACTAAACTTTGAAGAAAAGGCTCTGTATTTAGCCACATTTTGGTATGATGGCATCATGCTCTTGGTTGCTCAGAGAAGGCCGCAATATATTAGGACAAATCAAGTTCCTATACAACCTACAATTTCACCAGCAAAAATCATTTATTATTTTTTGTCAGATCTTTTGTTATGACAGTCCACTACATTTTTTTCCCCTACATCTTATTTTTTCCCTTAATTTTTTCTTGGTTTTCCCATTCTTTTTTATATTAAATATTATTTATATTAATACATATCTAAAAAATTCTACTACACCCTTCCTGCTACTCAGTAATCTAACTAGGATGAGATTTGAGAATTTTTAATTCTTGTATGTCATAATTATCACAGAGAATCAGAGAAGAGATTGAGTTACAGCAGCTGCAGCTACAGGTTATCTATAAAAAAATGAAATTGTTGTCCATTTTATAAAATCCTCTGGTCAGCTTTTTTCCAAAAGCCTCCTAAAATCTTGCTGTTATCTTTCCATGGTGAGCAAACACCATGTATTGTATTAGTTTGGAAAATTAGCAGAAGAAAAATGGTTACACAGGTAAGTAAAGTTTCTCTAAAGTTTAACTTGTCAGTGGGCCTTTGAAACTGAAGAATGCCCACATTCCATCAGTAGTGTTGCAAAGGGCACCAGGATTCACCTTCAGGATGTTGCCTCTTTAAAGGGTGCAAAATATTTTAAGAATGGAAAATGTTAGTATGCTTTATTCTGCTGGTTTTTTATATTATTTTATTTTAGAGCATCTTTTACTCTTCCCAAATATGTAGCAATGTTAGAAGACTTATACTTCTGTTCCCAGAGAAGTGGGTGAGAACAGAGGCATTCATACAGTAGCACTTTTATATTTCCTATTGGTGATGAAAGATTGAAAGATGCAAGAAAAGTAATGATGATGTATCTATATGTGCATGGCTCAGTTAGAGAGAAGAATTCTAAGTTTATTAGTGGCCAAGAAAACCAGCCTGCTTCCACATATATCGTTCTCTTTCTTTGGATTTTGTCTCATTGACAGTAAGTAAAAGTGAAAAAAAAAGAAGTAAGTAAGTAAAAAAACCCCAAATATACGGGTACTATTTGCCATGGCCATTAGAGTTATTTCATAAAGTTATATTTAACTCATTTTTCAGGCTTTGCCACCTGGGGCTTATATTCTGCTTGCTGAGCTGCTTTCTGTGCTGGGTAGAATGTCCTGACAGCAAGATGAAAGAGCATAAGCCCTAGTGCATTTGAAAATCAGCTCATGTAGCAAAATATGCTTTCAACTCCATTGAACAGCTTTCTCAACAGCTGGTCAGAAGACAGACTACTGAGCAGACCTTCCTGCTTTTCAAGCATGAAACAACAATTCTAACACATCCTAAGAGCAAAGAAGACCTATATACTTATGGGTCAGGAAATTAGGAAAATCATCACCAGCTGGTCAAGTGAGAGACCCTTTGAGATCACATTGGGAGTGCTGTGTCCCATTCTGGCCTCCTCAGCACAAGAGGAAGACGGACATTGTGAAGCAAATGTTCAGTGTGGGGCCACTCAGATGGTTGCAGAACCAGAGTATTTCTCATGTAATGAGAGGCTGAGAGCAGCTCAGATGGGAAAAGAGAAGGCTTCAGGGTATCTTTTCAAAGTGCATTGAGTCTGGGGCACAAGTCTTATGAGAAGCAGCTGAGGGACCTGGGATTTTTTAGGAGAAAAGAAGGCTCAGGGGTGGTGTCATCACTCTGCACAACTTCCTGAAGGAAAGGTGTAGCCAGGTGGGGATTGTTTTCTTCACCCAGGTAACAAGTGACAGGGCAAGGGGAAATGGCCTCAAGTTTAACCAGAGGATTTAAATTGGGTATTAGGAAAAATTTCCTTGCCAGAAGGGTTGCCAAACCCTGGAACAGGCCGTCCAGGGAAGTGGTTGAGTCACCATTCCTGAAAGTATTTAAGAGATGTATAGATGGGGCACTGATAGACATGACTTAGTGGTGGACTTAGTGATATTAGAGGACCTCTCAAGGACCTTTCCAACTTAAACTATTCTATAATTCTGTGGGAGGGAGGGAATGAAGTAGTTTATTATACCCCTTAATTGACAGGAGAATCATGGTCCAGAATGAACTATCACATGAGCAACATTGCCTCCCAGTTACAAGCAGATAACCAATGTATTACCAATATCAATATACATATATAACCAATATCAATAGTTTGTGAGTTATTCAGGCCTCTTCACAGAAAAAGCAGAAGCACCTCTGGACTGCTTCTCTGCTCCTCACCACAGGACATGTGGGAGGGAAAGGAGAGCAGAGGGGACTCCCCATTTCTCTTTCAACTGAAAGATTTGGCCCAATAATTTCCATTATTTGAGTTTGCGTCCTCATGTTGTTCTGAAAAATAAAGTAAGACAATACAGCAGCCAGTCAAAATACTCACTCCCTTTACAGAGATTTATTTGGACATCACATTAAATTTCCTTAATCTCGATCTTACAGCAACACTTCTGTCCAGCCAATAACAGAAAGAATATAACACTGAGTTTCAATCCTCCCAACTACTCCTGCCTTCAAAATTGCTGAGAGATCATAGCAGCAGATCTATCCTGTCCTGCCTTGCTTTCTACCAGCAAAAGCTACACTCTGTTTTACTGACTATATTTTAAATATGCTAGGGGAAAAAAAAACCACAATCAACGCAACAGCCTAAACCAACACAACACCAACTCTTCTAGGTATGGACTTCTAGAAGTATAGGTAGAGAAATAATATGGGATTTTTTTTTCTCATGCTGGCAGCCTGTCATGTGCAGTCCCCCATGGATCAGTAGTTCACACTTATCAACATCTTCATCGTCTTCATGAATGACTCAGATGGGATTGAAATCACCCTCACTAGGTATGATGATGATGCTAAACTGTGTGTTGAAGTGGGCATATCAGAAGGGAGAGCCATCTTAGAGGTCTGGTCAGGCTGAAAGTAATACAGGGGGCTCACAAGAACAGAACTGCATGAAGTCTAACCAAAGCCAGAGCAAAGTCCTGCAGCTGGGTCAGGATAACCAAAGAGCCCAGAGCTGACTAGGATCTGTGTAGATGAAGAGCCACAGTGACCAATGCTGGGGGTCCTGGTGGACAACATGCTGAACATGAGTCAGCTGAGTAGTGGCAACAAAGGCAAATCAGATCCTGGGCTGCATCTACAGGGGCATTATTAGTAGAGACATACACATGATCATCCTAATCTTAATGCTTGTAATGCTGCATCTGGAGCGCTGTGCTCAGTTCTGGCCCACACAATTCAAGAAAGATGTGGACAGACTGGAGATCAAAAGCAGGGCCATGAAGATGACCAAATGTCTAGGTTTAGAAAGACAGGTATCTGCCAGGGAAACTGGGGTTCCCCTTAGAATAGAGAATGTAAACCCCTCGCCCCCTGTCAAATTATAATTTTGCAATTAAGGGCTCTCAGGCAAAGATTTGGGAATAGGAATAACAGTTCTTTACTAGGAATATCAATATTACAAATGTGGTAGAAAAATGAAACCACCCCACCAAACCAGCAAACAAACAAACAACAATTTTGGAAAGCCCTGACGAAGTCAGAGCCACAACCTGATGCCCTGTTGGTCAGGGTGTTGGAAGCAGTCCAAAAGTAAGTCCTTCTGGAGTGGCAGATGTGGTTCTGTTGAGGTAGAGATGATCCTGTAGCCAAAAGGGTCCAGAGTTGTTGAGAGGGGTCCGGTGATGGTGAGAAGGGTCCAGTGATGGTGAGAAGGGTCCAGTCTTCCTCCGGTAATCGGGTGAAGCAAGAGAGCGTCCTGGTCCAGAGTCACAGTTTTATCCAGGTAGGAATGGTTGGCTCCCCCCACTGAGTGGAGCATCTCACAATAGGATGATGAAATGTGGGTATATTTTGGGAAAGGGAACAGCTTGAGGAAGAAAACAGCCTGGGGAGTCTTAATGGCCCATCATGATGAGAGATAAGAAACAACGCCCTACCTGGTGTTAACAGTTGGGCCATTATCAAAAGGCACCCGCTCCCCTCCCTCCAAAGTAAACAAGAGCTAAAGAGGAACAACCCCCCCAACTGTTTTCAGCAGATGAAAATAGAATACACAATTTAGACTCCACAACCCAAGACACCAAAGAGCAGGAGAACCTGGTCCGTGAAGAAAGATTGAAGCATTCAGGTCTCATCCCCTTGGAGAAGAGAAACTCAGTGGGAACCTCATCAGAGTCTTTCAGTATTCAAAGGATGCAGAAAGAGAGCATAAGCTTTCTCTTTACAAAGAAAGAGAGAAGAAAAGGTGCAATGGATACAGGTTTCATTTCAACTTAAGAAATAATTTTTTTGCACTGAGAACAATCCTTCACTCCAGGAAACAATATCCTGGGATGTAGTGGAGTCCTGTTCACTGCAGGCTTTCAAGATGCAATTGGACAGGGTGCTATGTAACCTCATCTAGGCTTTCTTACCCATGATGGGCTGGATCAGATGATCTTTTGAGGGTTATATTATGATTCAAGGACAGAAATCATGATCACACTAAATCTGTTTTCAATTCACTTTGTGAATGAGCCCAAAGATCCAACATGACATTTAGGATAAATTCCAAGGCTTTAGACTACACCATATACTTAGAGTTGAAGTGATGAAATGTCCTAGGATGGCTATGGTGCCTGTATTCCCTGTCGTCTGTTCTGTGTGCTGTGTGTTCTGTACCTTTAAGACTGGTTCTGAGAGTGAGCAGGGAAAGAAGAAGCAAGCAGTTTGTTTTGAAGAAACAGTGTTCATTCCTCTGCATCTGCTCTTCGTCCTTGGGTGTTCGTGGAATGCACAGACAGTGGCAAGAGAGAGAGGTTTTTTTCCTTCCTTTTAGTTAGTCTAGCTAGCTGAAGCAAAGAAGCGTCCTGGACTGTTTTTTTTCCTTTTTCCTTGGGACTGTTTAAATCTGCTCTGGACTGAAAAAACCCAGAGGAGCACCAGGAGCTGCACCTGTGGCCCACTGGGCCTGGACCTTGGCATTTTCCAGCGCCGAAGGGACTGGGACTGATAAGAGACTCAGATAGCTGAGCTAACCCACGGCAAGGACTTCTCTCAGTTTTGTCATCTCACTTTGGACCAGCGAGAGTTTTATTGTTTCATATTATTCATTCCTTATGCTTGTGGGCAGTTTGTTTGTTAAATAAATAGTTTTTTCCCCTTTTCTCCGAGGAAGTTCTTTTCTCGGACTGACTTGGGGGAGGGGCCGTTTAGGTTTGCTCTCCAGAGGAACCCCATTTGGAGGTTTCCTCCCAAATTTGCCCTAAACCAGGATATGAAATAACAGATACTCCTGATGACTGAAATAACTGTATAGATCTGAATTTTGTAAAAATCAGTATAAATACAATATTGATGAAAATAAATTGGGAGGGCAAAAGGTATTACTGGAAAGTAAGAATATTAATTCTATTTAGATGAAATTTAGCAAGAAAAAAATAGTCCAACAGCAGAGTTGTGACATTTGGGGCTGAACATCAGAAACCTTATGATCTCAAAATGAGAACCTGTGGCCAAGGCATCCTTTGGGATAGTAAATACATAAGCCTCATGTAACAAAGAGGAGTAAAGAGAAAGAGGGACCATTCAAGTTCTCTGCTCCATGCTGCATCTTTAAAATGGCCAGTATTTAGAATGAATGCTCTAGTCTGTCTTGGGTCACTATCAAGTTAAGCACATATTCTCCAGCAGTCATGATGTACTCCTCCTTCAGCATTAGTGTAGAGATTTAGCATTGGCCAGTAAGTTTGCAGCATGGCTGTCAAAAAATTAAAAAAGCTGCTGCCAATCAAGGGCCAGAAATACCTCAAAGAAAAGTACATGGCAGGTGTTTGGGATCCTTTCTGGTCCCACAGAAAGAGGCATTAAGAGACTATGGGGTAATGGGCATTGGTAGAACAAAAAGTTGAAAATTATCCAAGAAAAAGAAATTTAAAAATCCAGATTGCAAATTCTGCTGTTAGGCAGCTATATCCACCTCTTAGATTTTGCTGATATATTCAAAATTGATAGCAGAAATCTTCAATTGTATGGTTTCTGCAAAATTATGACAAATCTGTATTTATTTCACTTCCAGAAAAAAATTCAGTTTAGATATCAAAAGCACCTTTAACTCTGCCATCTAATCAGATGTTTGCCATTCTTTCTTCATGTTGGTGACATCATCTTTTAAAGATAAATGGATTAAAAGGCATTGGAGATACATACAGAATTATCAATCAAATGAGATTGCCTCCATCATCTTTTCCTTCTGTCACCTACAATGCTTCAGATACCTTAAAATGTTTCAACTGAAGAAAAAAAACCCAACTCAGAAAAAACCCCACCCAAAACACAATCACTTTTATAGTAGTTAACTTTTAAGGGATCACATAAGACACAAGTAAATACATCTTCAATCTATGTTGTTAGTGGTAGAAAATGGAACAGAGAGAACTCCTGAAGAAAAACACATTAAACAGAAATGCATTTACAAATGAAATGTCTTCAGAAGGAAATCTTCACACATTTTCCACATGATAGAAAATATTTTCTTGAAAAATAATGCTGTGAAGATTAGGAAGACACCAGTCAGGCATACTGTTATTACGGAAATTTAAAAACAGGTTTCATACAGTCTATGCACAAGTAGCTGAAAAAAGGATATTGTTATTTTAGGAGGCAGCTGTCAAGAAAAAAGGAGACAGTAGGAACCAACAACTAGAAACTAAAAAAAGAAATACCCTGATGTCAAAGTAACCACAGCTGCATCTTATGTTTTCATATAAAATGAAAACACTGACAAAAATCAAGGGGAAGGAAGATTGCGTAAGCTTATGTATTTTATAAAAAGAAACAAAAACCAAACAAACAGGTTTGTTTGAGAGAGGAAATAAGTGAGCAAAAATTATAACTTCTTAATTCCCTATTATTAAGCAGGCACAGATAGAATTGTACACCACTGTGGACGGTATGATGAACAGCAATGTGAAATGTATGTTGAGGTGATTCGGCGATCAGTGACTTCAGAGAAAGTCTGAAAAATTTTTCTTAGGAGCTAAATAAAACTTTTAAAACTTTTCTGTCAAATTTTTTTTATAGTTGTGATGTCTCCAATCAATACATAAATGGATGCAATAAAATATGGATATCTGATGAGAATAAAGAATATATCCAAACAGTAAAAGGTAAAAAATAATAGCCCAGTGCAGGAGCTAAGCATCGCTACATAAGGCAAACATAGCCTCTGGGCTGAAACCTTCTGATCAGAGGGGTTAAAGTACAGACTTTCTTCACAGGAAGGCTGAAATCAGCCTCTTTTTATTAGACTTCCTTTTCTATTTGATTTTAATTTATTATGTTTGTTGAACTCATTCCTTTTGGGACAATGTTATTCTTCTAAAAGCCATAGAAATAAGTTCAAGATAAAATAATCACAATTTTGTCAATGATAGGAAAGAATTGGTATAATCTTCTAAGTTACTACCTTTTTCAAGTAAAAAATGTATCCTCAGTATTATCAACTGCAAACTGCAGACGCAGATGTAACAAAATTGTTGCAAGATTCAACCATCCTGGTCCACCTTTCTTAATGACAGAATCTTGTTTTTAAATAAGAAGAAGCAGGCATGCTGCAAGATACAGAGCTGAGTAAAAAGTAAGCTGCAGCAGAGAAAAGCTTAGCAAAAGCTCCAGCAGCTCCTGGTGGCTTGGGGAGGGATAACTATCAGCAGCTGACAACAAAGCTTTTGCTTGGTATTTCATCTGTGGTAATACAAAAAGCACAGATAGCAAATATAATCTGAAATTGGGTCAACACATTTTAAGGTACAGAACGGAGAGCACAAGCACTCTTAGACTGGAGCTTTCATACCAGATCCTGCATGTAACTGCACCCACATCCAGATGATGCTCTCATCACATTTGGTGCTGCAGTGAAGCAATTTAAAATCATTATTTTAAAATTGTAAATCATCTTCTAGTCACTTTCAAATGCATGAAAAATACCTCAGACTACTTTAGGAGAGGCTTGGAGTCTTTTGTTGCTGTGGTAGCATCTATTGTGTGCTACATCAGATGGGACTCCTAGAGGTAAAGTCTGGAGTTTTTGAATTGTCTAATGAGTTTGCAAAGAATATGCCTACTTTCACTGAAATTAGTTCAAACAAGCAGAGATAAGAATTTATAGGTAGAAACAACAAAAAAAATCCAAACAAACCAAATGAAACAGCACTGAAAAGATGCTTTTCACAGGTGTAGGAAGAAGAGACGGTGGTGCTGCACAATGGGCAGCAAATGCTATTTCAAGAAAATGGAGGTAATGTGTTTGAAAAACAGGTTTAGAAAGCCATTAGCTTTCATGTGACTATCTTGGAAGCACACCCTTGCACACAAAATTTGACCAGAAACTGCAGAGAAAGGCTGATTTACTGAGAGCTTCAGCAAGTAAGGCAGGATAGCTGAATAGGAGAATTTTCCCTCAAAATATTTTACTGTCCAAGACAGGTTGTTTCTTGGGCTAACCATGACAAAACCAAACTTCATGACTGAGTGATTCCTCCTGGAGTCAGGTAGTTTTCAATCTTTCTCAATTACAGTCAAATTACAAAAATCAGTTTTAACAATAGAGAAGTATAAAGAACTCAAAATAGATGCATTTGAACTTGAAACCGTATCTGAAATTCATACAACACCACCTTGTGAAACCATTTTTCAGATAGGTGATTCAAATCAGCCTGGTGTATTTCAGCTTTTACAGTCCACCAAAGGAGGAGTTCCTGATCAGTGTAAAAAAAAAATCTGGATTAGTCGAAATTGGAGTTTACTTATTTTTAATGTTGATTTTTACAGTTTCTGTTTTCCAAGGAAAATACTTCTTTTCAACCCCATAAACCTTGCTCATACCGTCAGCACTTGTGGGAGGTCTCATCCTGGCCAAGTATGTGCTGTGTAGCTGACATTCATACAGCAGTAAATCTCACCAGGACTTTAGGAGGGAGATCTTCACATCGTCTACAGCCCAGGAGTTTTCTGTACCTAGACAAAAGAAAGGCAAAACCACAGGCTCAGCCTCCAGAAAGAAGCTGGGAATGTTTTTGCTCAAACTGTCTAGCACTCCAGTTAGGTAAAGCAGGACTTTTGGTGAGTCATAGTGATGTGAGCTGTAACTGAACAAGTAATCTGAAAGCTATCATTACTAATAACAAAGAGCAAATACTATCAAATGAAGTTTTCCATAGCAACTAGCGTAGTCACAAAATACCCACAATATTTCAAGTTAAAATACAACTGAGCAACAGGATACACTTTTATATTGTAGTCTACAGAGTCACAAATAGATCTAGAAATGCACACAGATGATGCAGAGGGTTCTGATCAGTACATTAGAAACACCAAACCACTTCTGAAAAGTCAAAAACCTCCTTTCTTCTAAAGCTGGAGCATATTTCCTCCAAATATATTTCCTGACAGAACCAATGGGAAGAAGGCAAAAGAAAGTGAGCACACACAAGTAAAACAAAATTTACAGAATTTCCTAATATTGCAGTTCTAAAATAAGGTGAAGCAAAAACTCCTGCCTCAAGCATCCTATTTTAGAACTCGGCAGTGTTAACTCCCAGTGTTATGTAATTACTGCTTATTACTCTGGTCCTTTTGTGCAAAAAATATCATGTTCTGGTGAAATGTTTGGGGGTCTATTTTCTACTGTTGTTCATAACCCCAAAGGTTTATTTTTATTTTAATTTGAAACCTTCACTGTGGACCTTGTCCAACCCCTTTTACTACAGACTTGCTTATGCTGATCTGTGCTTTTGAAAGAATTGATAAAATCAGACTTTCAGCTGAATATAAGTACTATCAGTGTTCAGCTTTCCTACTTCTTTTCCTCAAGTTTGTCTTTCATACTTTTAAGGTTTACTCTTTTTATTTGATTTTATGTGTTTGCATCCACTATTTGGGTTGTGGATAATCTTTCTTCTCAAACATTTTTGGCATTTCCTGCTGGTAGACCTACATTATTTAATGAATCATCATTTAATTCTGAAGACAGTCGTGCAATATAAACACCCTAACTCATCAAGTTCTCAGCCTAGCATTCTGATTTGCCTACAAGGTGTCCAGTGCTTTATGTTCTGCATTTAATATTCTTTCTGTTATGACAAATCTATACTGTATTGTGTTCTGGAATTAGCTGTCAGTGGAACAGGATTATAATTGTGTCTAACCCCACAAGGCAAGGCAAATTGCAAAGCAATTTCAAGTATTACACCCTAAGCCTTGACCTGTCATCACTGCTGTTCTTGTCACTGTTTTCTTTTCCCCTTCATTGGTAAGCCTGTCAGTATTAAAATTTGAGATTTGTATGGCTCTCTAAGGCCCTCCATCCATATCCCTACCCCATGAACTCTAAAGGCACAAACAAATGTGAAAACAAACCTAGAGCCATCATTAAGCCAAAAAATAAAAAGCTGAGGGGTCCTAAGCTAAATAAAAAGCTAAGAATCCTAACTCTATCTTTGACTTTTTCTGGACTCTGTGTTAAGCCCTCACATTTGTTTCTGTTCCCTGGTCTATAAAGGTCTAAAACACGGCTTAAAGTCCTCTTAGAGTTGAGTAAATTAACACTTTTAAAATTTATTTTTCCCTTTGTTCTGTTTCACCAACTGTATGCAACCAAATCTATTCATTATTCAGAATGATTCACAATTTCCTTCAGTGACTAATTCTTAACCACCCATAAATTTCAAATACTGAAAGAATAGTGCTGGAATCAAATATGCTGTCTGAAACCCTTTCCAGGTTGGTTAGCTTTGTAAGACAATGAATAAGAAAAGACAAAAGAATCTCAAATTTTATAGAATTTCTTGATAGAGTGCAAGATCAGAATGCTGACTTTTTTGTGGCATGACTAAGTAATTAGTATATTACTACAATTCACTGCAGATGTCGTCCTCCTTCACCAGATAGCCTCTATCCTAAAGCAAGGTGTAAGGTTTTTTGTTTTATTTTTGGTGAAATTTCCATTTGAAAATTATAAACCCATGACACTTAATCTTGAAATAACTGAAAGTAAAAACTACACATATTCGAACCAGTATTTTTAAGAAGAGCACATCCTCAGGAGCAAACCAACAGATTTATTCAGCATAGCATTTTTCCCCTAGCTATCAGTGAATTAACAAAGTCCAGATGCTGCAGTCCTGTCTTGCTTCAGATGAAGGAGACACCACTCCAGCTGCCATAAGCAACCCAACAGGTCTCTGAAAGCATGCTGCTTTCTAAGATGATGTTAAGACAGAATTTCTACAAGTATCATGGAAGACAAAGTCAGAATTCACGATGACCTTGGTCAACTGAAAAAATGGCCTTTAAAAAAAAAAAAGAGGATGCAGTTCAGTTAGTTTATTGTAGCATTCTGTACTTTGGGGGGAATAACCATTTTCACAAACAGGAAAAGGACTGACAAGGTAATAGATCTTCAAGACAGATCCCAGGAACTACAACAGACTATGAATTGCAGGTGAGTGAGCAGCGAGGTAATATTAGAAAAAACAATGTCTTTAAAAAAAAGTCAAATATTAGACAAACACTTAAATGGCAAAAACATTATCATACACCATAATTTTTTCATTCTATACAGCACTACTAAAATTAGTTAAAGACTAATGCCCAGTTTTATACACTGCACTTCAAAAAAATCACATGTGTCAAACTGGAGACAATCCAGAGTAGAGAAAAAGGAATGAGTAGGGATCTGCAAAACACAAGCAATTAAGTAAGACTGAAATAATTTGGTTTGTTTAGTCTAAAATTGAAAAGATTATATGAGCCAGAGGTGCAGAGGGGTGGAGAAGGACAAGGCCTGAGAGAAAATGATAACAGTCTTTAAGTATTTCAGAGGCTTCTTCAAACAGGAAATAAAAAAATCATATACACTCTTGTCTTTGGTGGCAACAACAGAAAAATAAAAAAAGAGCTGCAATAAGAAAAAAAAAGTGGTGTAATACAAGAAACTGAAAAACTTCATGAAAAAGAGTTTATAAAGTTTAAGATAGGAAAGTACTATGATAGATACCAAAAGGATAGGATTTCTAATTGAAAAACTAAAGCTTTTAAAAGAACAAATTAAACAAATAACTGTCTAGAGTAAATGAAATTTTCTAGTCCGTTACAGCCTTTTCTCTCACCATGATCATCTGTGCTACACAGAGAATCTCTTGTGGCCTCACAAACTGACTTCACTACAGTTCTGTGCCTGTATTTGTTGTCATCTATTTGCAAGTATTTAGTTACTTAATAAGCCCTTAGGTCAATTACATTTAAAAATTTCATTAAAAATAAAATAAAAGAAATGGAAAATGTATTTCTGAAGAAAACAGGAGCATCAGCAAATTAAGCCAGTCTTTAAGACATCTACTTTTATTCCCTTTGCCCATACAGTTATCACAAATTGCATCCTATGTTAGCAGTCTGTAATAAGATTTGTAATAAGTTACATTTCTCAGGGTTGTCTGACATGTGAACATATAAAACATAGCCTCATACTTTGACATACAAGCCCCCTCAAAAGCTCATGCCTCAGTAAACCTTTCATCATAAATTAATTCCCAATCCACTCCCTTCCCTCCAGAAAAAAACACCCTTTGTATGGAAAAAAACACCTTTCTGACATTTTTAATGCATAACTCTTTCCTGAGACAGATTATTATTTACTCCTGTATCAAGAAAATCCACAGCAGTATTCTTCATATCCAGTGTCATGTCATGACAAAATTCAAGGAACAGAGAAGACATTACTGACTTGCAAAATTATTATGACAGACAGCAAACACAAATATTTTATCTGTTCCTTAGCAGGGATATGCTGGATGGAAAATAACGAAAAGAAATCTCAAGCATCCAATAAATCCCTTATAGCATGTCAATTAAGTCACCGTGGCAAGAACTGAGGAGATCAGAGCTCTATTCCTGATTCTGACAACTATCAAACTATCTTGATCAATATCTTTCACAGCACTGCTTTCCTTCTTGTATTTCATTAATGTAGATTACACAAATCCATTGAAATACTTTTTCTACAGTTATGTAAAGTGAGAATTCAGTTTAGTTTTGACTTCAGCCAGGCATTGAGGTAAGGCCACTGAATAATTAATTTTTCAGGTATATAGAGATCCCTGTGAAGATACATAGATAATTATGTCCAGTGGATACCAAAAATTAACAGCACTGACTATTCTTTAAATCAAAAACAACTGGAAAATGTCAACACAGCTGGGCTGTATGACAAGCAGAAATAACGATTATTTATTACTGTTCACAAGAACTTACAGGGCTTCTGGATTAAATATGGATAATTCTTTCTACAGGCGAACACTGTCATAACTACTTTTCAGAAGATAGTAATTATAAATAAAATAGTAAATATATAAATATATAAAAATATATAAAACAATAAATAAATAAAATTGCAAATAAAAAGAAAAATACTCACTTTGCAGATATTTGTTATGCTAATCTGTTTACCATCATATTAATTGAGGAATCTATATTGATCAGCTATAAATGAATGCACTACTTAGAAATACCCAGTATACATGATACTTACTATATTTATTTATAACTTGCTTCTTTTGTAAAGTTACTTTAAAAAAAAAAGCAGAAAAAAAAGAAAAATAAAAGAACCTAGTTGACAGCAACTTTTGACTGTGATTCATCCCTGGTTAGGGAGAAATAATGCAAGTAGTCATTGGGAAAGACAGAACAGCAGCTTATGGGTTTGACAGACTCTGGATAAACCTCCCACTGAAACTGGGAGCTTGCACAAACTTATAAAAGACAATGAATACCCCATTCAAGCTTAAACTCTCATGCCACTAGTAATCACATGAAATTACGTTGACAAAACATAGCCCGTGACACAGAACAACATGCAATTTTTGATGCCCTTACTTTTGTTTGTACACTCATCTTAATTCTGAAGTGGATCACCACTTATTCTGTAGTTTCTAAGGCTAAGAAACTGAACAGGTTTAGAGTACCCACTGCATAACTTCCCTTTGGAGTCTCCCACTTCAGTCTGGTCTATTGGCTTCAGGGCATACAGAAGCATGTTTGCTGTTCTTTGGCTAATGATTTTTACCATCACAAGCAGAATCACTAGAAATTAAATCATCATCTTTCAGCGCTGAAGAGCAAATACTGCTTTTCAGCCATCCCTATGTTCTCTTATCCTCAAGCAGCCAAATAAGGTCGGAACTGATATAATAAGAATAGCTGGCTTCCTGTTACAGCCACTAACTTGTGAAGATTATACAAACCCAAAGGTCTGACAAAGAAATAATTGGGGATTTTTTTCTGGAGGAAAAAAAATTATACTCTTAAAAATTGCAGTAATATATTCTTATGTTTTAAAAAATTTACATCTTTTTGCAATGTTATTTATTTTCAGTGCTTACTTTAGTCATTTTTACATTCAGACTGAGGAAGAAATTACATATAGAGCCTTAGAGTTGGGTCAATGAGTCTGAAAAATTCCTGCCAGGCTGGAGGAAGTAAGGGTCCATTTAGAGTTCCATCTCATTCAATTCACAGCACATTTTTTATTCTAGCTGGTGTAAAAACAAACAAACTATAGGTGTTTAGCGATGAATTCCTAATACATTATTTTTCTAATTCCTTCATGCACTTTTTTTCCCCTAGCTCTGTGGCTAAGTTACAGCTTCTGTGAATACATATTAGTCAGGACAGGAGCTACCCCCACTCACTTGAGGTGGTTTCAATTCAATACACCCAAGTACCACTCATTAAAAGGTCAGAAGGTTTGCATCTGGATAATCTTAGCGGTATTAAACCCTAAAGACTTGATTTCTTCTCTGTTCTCACAATGTGTTTTTATAATACTGTAGGTCTTCTGAACATTTAGAAGTTACATGGGTTGTGTTGTATCCTCAAGACAGAAAAGGCAGCATTTTCTGTCTGCATAACAGCCTTAATAGTGACTTTTACTGTAACTAATATGATTGTTATTCTATTTATTTCCACCAGCATTGCTTCTAACAGTACTATTATTTGACAGCAGTTGCCAGAGAAATCATAAAAAACAATGCTCATGAAGGAAGACAAAGAGGAAACAGAATTTCACTCTGGACCATACAGAATTTGGAGTCCCCTTGGAAAAAGCTTTTGATTTACTATTTGTACAACAGACTCTCCTCACAGCATACCTCTGCAAGACACTCAGCCTGAGTCTTCATAAAGCATGTTTCCCCTTATGTGCAGCAAGGAAGAGGAAAAGAGGTTTCCTTGCTAATCTAAACGGTGGAGGAAATGTCCACAGCTCTGTGAGGCAAAAACAACTAAGTGACCTTTTCTGCTAGAAAGTTTTCTGCCATGCTGAGTACCTACAACTCTGAAAACAGAGCCAGAATGTCTGTGATTAAACTAAAAGCAGGAAAGGAAGGGAGAGCCAGCTGGAGACACTGAAAACCTTCTGCTGAGTGATAGAGACATCCACAGTCTGACATATTCCAGCCTTCAGCAGCAGAAGACTGCACAAAGGCCAGCATGGATAAATGTTACATGTTGAAGAGTTCTTCAGATTTCATCACAACCCTGCTGAGCAATTGAGATCTATAATGAGGGCTGAATGGATAAACTTGATCTAAAGAAGAACATTCTCTCTTGTGAATAGAGAGATTTAAGCCAGGAGCCCCATATCCATGGGCTATTTCCATTATCTCTCTGTATGCTCTGTAAGCTGTTGCTTATCAATATTTTCATCAGACTTACTCCACCTTAAAAACAAACATCAAAATGTACTTGGCAGAAGCAAACACACGCTGATATCTTTGAATTTAAGTTGTAAGCCAAGAAATAAATACTGAGGAGCAGCTTTCTTTATGTCATTAAGTTGTCCATTTAGAATACTTTGTGAACAATTCATCAACCCTAGTATTAAAACTCTCTAATAGATCATGCTTCAGTTGTAGCTTTTTTCAGCTATTCATTACAAAGGTACCTAACTTTCTTGGACCATTTAATTTAACAACTGAACTGTCCTCAGGTCACTTTTAAATTGCTTATGAAGCTCCTTCTGTGTTTCTATCTTTGGCCTCAGTTTACAAGATAATGAAATCTGATTTTTCTGTTTTAATTGCAGGAAATATAATATTTCTGTTGCAAGCATTAGTATTTCTGCATTATAACAAAAAGCACATAGGACTCAAGACCAGATGAGAAGATACTTGAAAAGTCTCAAGAATCTGCAATGTTGTGTTTTCATTAGCCTCTCTAAACCGTCTGATCCAACACAGAGATATTTCAATGGATATTAAAAGAGGAATCAGGTCTCAGACATATCACTAGGTTTTATCTTGTCTAGTATTCAGGCCTAGGTTTAAAGCTTAACCATCATCAGGATTCGTGCTTCAGCAGAATCAAAACTTTACAATAGTACTTCGAAGTTTTGCAGTTAAACTTGTGGTTTAGCACTATGAAAATCTGAGCTCTGTTCTGCCCAGTTCAGCTCAATTCCTGTCTGAGCTCCAGCAAGCCCTTGAGCTGCCCTCCACCTTGGCACACTGCCTGGTTTAAGACAGAGTCTGCCTTGTCTTTTCAGTACAAATTCCTGAAACCCAAGATTCCCACTGTGTATTTTCTGTCACAAGGGGACCCTGATGTTGGTTGAAGCCTCATAAATCTAAAAAAATGCACATACTCCTGAGCAGTAAAACCTTACAGACATGCTGTCCTTGTAAGGTATTAGCTTAGAGTCATAACTGGAAAAAGACGTCTCTCTGAGTTTAGGTAGGAGTAGAAATAGAGTGTACAAGTGATTATGCAACCAGAGCTCTGAATCCTTCAATTCAACTAAAATTAGGAAGGGGACTTACCTCTCAAGTTCCCAGTTTGGAATATTTCTGTTTTAAAATGCAATCTTTCAGTACTATTGTTAGTTAAGACAAGGAACCACATTTCTGACTTCTAAATATCACTTGAAGTGTGTGTTACTAACTTGAAAAAAGAAAGGAGAAAATGCTAAAAGAAAAAAAAAAAACAGGGCTTTTTATTTTCTAGTGTTATGTGCAGGTGTGAGAGGAGGAAAAGCTATAGCCTCATTGATTATATTTTTAAGAAGTGGCTATATGCAAGCAATTATAGTAACATATCTTGAAGTCCATATCCTCATTAAAAAACATTCTCTGCTTTTAGTCTGTTTCAGATTTAGAACACCAACAATTTCATTTACAGCTGATAAAGCCACAGTTTCAGGATATGAAGAATGAAAATATTAATTCAAGAAGGTAATTTGTCTAAATTCTTCTTGTTGGAATTTATTAAAATTGTAAAGTAAGAGGAGAAAGTTGATAGTAAAAGTAATTCCTTGGAGCTAGAATGGAAAGTCAGACTTTGTAACTTCACTAAGTAGGTCAGTAAAAACTTTATGATACACTTAAAGAAAAATATACTGTCTGAAAGTTGAAAGATTAGCAGAGGGGGAAACAATCACAATACAGCAGGAAGTACATCCTCAACTTTTGCCGATCATCTGTAAATGTCTTCAATAATGCTACCACCACTAAAAAACTGGAGGAAATGTCTAAGTAAGGTTAATCAACTCAGCGGAGGTTGAGAAGATGCAGAAATAGACTTTATGGCATCTGACTGTCTGTCAGCCCATCTATACATTTGATGTTACATCACCTTAGTTGAAAAATCACTTGAGACCACTGACCTAGACAGAAAACACCAAAATTCTTGAAGAGTATTGCAAAGCAGCCTTCAGGCTGCTCTTAGGTATCTTGAGAATGCCATGGCAAGAACCTCAAGCACTATAATTTGGTGGCAAGAAGTTAGACTTGTGACAATAATGACAAAAATTTAGACAGTTACTGTTCAGGTTAGCTGAAAATACTCTGAAAATACACAATGTTTAGCCCAGCTTTACTCTCAGGGCTGGTAATTCTTTAAGCTTTCCTTGACAGATAGCCTGCAGAAGCACAGGGCTCAGTTTCCACAGCAAATTAATGTCTCTATGCATTTGTGGAGATATTACTGAGTATCTCAACCAATCAGTTGAGAAATGTACCACACAGGTAGAAGAATAACTCTAGTTTTCAACACTGCAGAAGCACACAATGCTGAATGAGTCATTTCTAGGAAATCAAACCCAGAATATCTGGCACCATAAATAGCAGCTTAACAGAAGCTCACACAGCATCAAACATCTTTCACTGATGGTCTCAAGCCTGACTGAAACCTTTGGACAGTACAAGGCCATAACTGAAAAGGGATATATTCCTCAATGAGGCAATATGGATTAACCTGTAGGAAACTCTGCGAAAAGATGAGGCATATGAAAAGTCTAAAAAGAGTTGGAATTAGATTAAATTTGTGGCAAACCATTCTTCAGTGTGACAGGGGACCATCAGTAAAGGATCCTGATATCAGGGATCTGTATGCTGCTGATTGAAGGAAATGATGATTGGAGCAGTTGAAGTGTAAATGTAAGAAAAATCCAAGTGCTAGAAAAAAAACAAGACCAGACCCATCATGAAGTTGCCGTCTGAGAGTTCCTTGGGCTGAGGTTCAACTGACTTTTCTTTATTGCATAAGGGCCCAATAAGCTTCTGACATGACAAAAGCCAGCCAGCCAACAAAATAGCCAGCAAGGTATCTGTGTACTGTGACCGTGACTGTTATTACTGGTGGCAATAAATCATTGCATCAATGTAGTCACTGACTGTAGTTAACTTAGTACCTAATTTGCAGCCACATTTCAAATCTCAGCTTAAGAGTTACATCCTTGGGTAGTTTGTGGTCACTGCATAAAGCAAAATACATTGAAGTTCTTTTGTTTACAAAGCATAAAGAATTACATATTTGGTTTTGGCTTTATAATGCCATATGCTGTCAGTCCAAATATAGAAATTTTTGGACATATTTGTCAACTTTCCAATAGCTAAAGGGAGAGGTTCAGGCCTTTTTACCTACCATTTTTTTGCATGATTACTAAGACCATTCTCTCTGACACAACAAAACTGAAAAAGTTAGAGAATATTTGTAAATCTAACTTTTAAGCTCGATTAAATGAATTGGTTCATTGGGCTTTATCACTAACAAACACATAAATACAAATTTGCTTGTGTAGGCAAACAAATTTAAAAGACAATAAAAGAAATATGAGGAGAAATAAAAACTTATGACCGCACATTAAACACCTTCCTCCCAAACAAAAACAAGGATGGAAATTACCTTGCAGTTCTTTGCACAGTTTGGCTGGCCCTAATTTTTAATTAGTCAGTTTATGCTTGAGCCATAGTAACTCCTTTCAATTTATATAGCAATAGGTCTGAAATATTATGAATGCCATTTCCTGTTGCTACACCAAGTTGTAATAGAATTTTTGGTAGCAAAATATCAAGATGCATTAGAAAGTCAATGACTTACCAAGCAAATTCACAAAATGTCTTCTCCACCTGCCTACACACATGGATTAATTTTGATTTGTTTTGCTGTTCCTATTTTCTCATACATGCATAGAGATTACACTAAAACGTAATCCATCCTTTAAAACCATCCTTTAAAAAGGCAAACTGCTGTGGTGAGAGAAAAAAAAAGCTTGAGGATTGTTGAGACCACTGTTAAAACTGTTTCAGAATTTTATTTCCATGTTATTAAGAATGGTGTGAAAAGAAAAAAAAGTTACAAAACTATGCACATATCAATTTTCTAATCTGTGATATATCTAATCTTTGTTCCTCTCGATGTCACCTAGTTATATAAACTAATTTAGATAGATCTGACTTTCAGGTCATTTTCTGCTCAGACAAGGCAAACTCTTTACTGGAAGCGAAGCATTTTCACAACTCACATATCATGAAAGCATAAGGGAGGAAGAAAAGTGGGTAAGTGAAGGAACACCAAACCTAGGCACACTGGGTGAACTGGCACAGAAGGTGCTTGAGCCTGACTGTGCCCTTTGATCCGGACAGCACAAGTGGGAGTTATTAACCCTCTCAATCTCTGGACAATCTCTTCATAGTAAGGCACATGTCATCTCCTGCATGTATGTCCCAGAAGTCTGCTTGAAAATTCTGGAACTTGAGGAGAAAGGGGCTGTGTATAGACTGAGGATGAGGGAAATTAGATTTCTTTAGACTAGGGTGATTTTCAAGATTCTTCAACCTTCCTCGTAAGTCTGAAGTGTCAGAGTAAGAAACATCAAAATGAAGGATGATTGCATTTCTCCTGACTTTGCACCCAATTGTATTCTGTTTGTACATAGATAATGAAGCTTTCAGAAGCACCTTCAGGAAGAAGCCCAGGATTCAAAAGCGTCTACCTTGACCTTTCAGTCTCCTTCCAGAGGTCACAGTCAGGAGCATCCATGAAGACTTTGGCAACCACAGCAGAATACCTCTGAAAGGACAATATTTGCAGAACTTTATGAGCCTTTCAGAAACCTTATACAGTCTCAGCTTCACTGCCTTAAGAAACAGCTCAGATATCCCTCAAGACTACACAGAAATGTCAGTTAAAAAACACCTGGCCAGATGCTTCTGTGAATGAAACTGGAGTGAAGACAAAAAAGCAAATAATTGATTTGCTTGTCTGCTAACAAGGAAGGAATGGCTACAAGGAGAAGAGGAGGCTGGATAGTGATAGCTTTATGTTTTCAAGAGAGGACCAAGAACAGAACAGGCCTTCTGGCCTCTGAGCTTCTGAGTGTTTCCCAGGGTACAGAGATCTCACTGAGAGGACAACAGGTGAAATAAAGAGCCCACAGGACAGAGAACCAGTGAAAGAAAGTAATTTAATTTGTTAAAAATTCTGCCGATCTATCATTTCATCTTAAAACAAATCATTATGAAATGCAAAGGGAGAAATCAGGAAAAAAGAAGGCATTTAAATTGAATTAAGCTATCAAAACAGTATGAGAGCCATGAAAAGTGGCATAGGTCAGAAAATCCTGCAGGAGGAGTCTGACAAACTGTCATGATGAACAGGAATTGAACTTTGTCTCTTGATTCCAAATACATGATCCATCACAATCCTGCCGGTCATCTGGTAAGGTCAAGAGTCTCTGTGTTGTTAATTTTCCACCCCTCTTGGCTTCTAAGAGGATATACTTAAATAAATGCTGTGTTTACCCAGGCACAAATGATAACCATCAAAACATCTTTATTCTGATAGGCTCATGTGCGTGTGGTATGAAAGGCCTAATTTGCTGGAAGTAAAGCTGTATATAAAAGCTAACATTTAATAAGGTTCTCTTAGCTACGTATTTATTAATACTTTGTGCACTTGTTGGAAAATGCAATCAAAAAATTAACAAAATGGGCTCTGCTCAAGAAGGAACAAAATGCCCATAATGCAAAGAGGGAATAAGTTGTCAAAAGATATAAAGAAAAAATTCTAAGCCTAAGTGTTCCAGCTGATTGCAAACCTGTAATAAAGAGCTTTACATGGTGTATTGGGGTTTTGTGGCAAACCTTTTGTAGCAGGGGGGCTACAGAGGTGGATTCTGTGAGAAGCTTCCAGAAGCTTCCCCTATGTCCAAGACAGACCCATCACCGGCTAAGGTCAAACCCATTAGTGATGGTGGAAATGCCTCTGGAATAATGTACTGAAGAAGGGGGAAAAACCTGTGTGGCAGCAACAGCAGCCAGAGAATGGAGGAGTGAGTGAGTACACATGACCACAAGAGCCCTTGCAAACACCAAGGTCAGTAAGAAGGAGGGGCAGGAGGTGCTGGAGCAGACATTTCCCTGCAGCCCATGGGGAAGACCATGGTGAAGCAGCTGTGCCCCTGCAGCCCATGTGAGGACACCCTGCAGCCCATGGAGAACACCACTCTGGAGAAGATAAATGCACCTGAAGGACACTGTGATCCTGTGGGAAACCTGTGCTGGAGCAGACTCTTGGCAGGACCCATGGAGAGAGGAGCCCAGGCTGGAGTGGGTTTACTGGCAGGATTTGTGACCCCACAGGAGACTCACTACAGAGCAGCAAGTTTCTGAAGGAAGAGATTCACACTGTGGAATAGATTCACACTGGAGCAATTTGTCAATAACTGCAGCCTGTGGGAAATGCTCACACCAGAGAAGTTCATGGAGAAGTCTCCTGTAGGAGGGACCCCACACTGGAGCAAGGGAAGAGTATGAGGAATCCTTCCCCTGAGGGGGGACGAGCAGCAGACACAACGTATGATGAACTGACTGCAATCCCCATTGCCTGTCCCCCTGTGTCAAGGTAGAGAAAATTATGAGTGAAGCTGAATTTGGGAAGAAGGGAAGGGTGGGGTGAAGGTGTTTTAAGATTTGGTTCGCACTTCTCATTATTCTCTGATTTGGTTGGAAATAAAATAAACTTATTTCTCCAAGTTCAGCCTATTTTGCCCCTGATGGTAATTGGTGAGTGATTTCTCCCTGTCTTTATCTGAATCCACAGGGTTTTGGTTGTGTTTTCTCTACCCTGTCCAGCCAAGGAGCAGAGGGCTAGAGTGGCTTTGGTGGGCACCTGGTGACCAGCCAGGGCAAATACATGACAGAAACACATACAAGACAAAATAATGTCAAAACAGAAAACTTACTATTATTTTAAATAAGCAAATCAGCTGCTGGACAGCAGCAGGTAGCTCAGAGAACTGAATAACAATGGTATTTTGAATTTATAAAATGATTTATGTTCTAGAGAGTCTCAAAATACTTGGGGAGCATTGTGTTCATTGCAGGAGCTCCAAGGAAACTTTATATATCCTTCATAATTAGCAACAAAGAAAATAGACAATAAGCAATTTCTGTCTGTTTTGTAAATATTGGCATGTTTAGTTTTAAACGGCTTTAGTTGCACAGCTGTAAACTTAGTAAACTCATCTTAATCATTAAATACATAATGAGTAAAACCACTTAATTAGTATATCTCCCTCAGAAATTATTTACCTAATGAGATGTAATTGCAGTGAATCCTGTTTAATCGGAACACAATTAGCATATATTTCATACCATGGTACTTACTCATTGCCAAGGATATTCTGTGGTGGTTAACCAGGTGTTAAAATCACTGCAAAATTTCAACTTTCCACCAACTGATAACATAAGTCACCAAAAAAAGACAGTTTTGTTAACAGAATGTGATTTCTTTTCTTGCATTTCTATTCAATTACAGCATTTTCTGTCAGCTTTTTTCCTAATTCTAAAGTCGGAGGCTTAAAAACTGAATGTTAGGAAGTATTTGTAATTTCTTCCATTTGGGAAAACACTCTAAATTCCTACAGACAATTACAGAACTTATTCACACAGTCATAAAAATTGCACATGCAAATGGAACATGGGCCCCAAGTCTTCACAGATAATTATTCTCAAAATATCTTATAACCAAAAGCTACTTAATTAGGACTCCAGGATATCTAATTAGATTTCCCAATTACCAAAATAAAATGTACCCCAAACCAGCTGTAAATTTGAGTGGAAAAAAGAAAAAAGATTGGCAGACATGCTTCTTTACCCTCTATCTGCCTGCAGCGTCTCTATGATGAGCTGACAGCTAAGCAGTGCTGCTCTTCACTTAGAGGGCTGTGACAGGAGACAAGGTGATGGGGTCACCAGTTCACCCAGTAAGGGGACAGAGGCAAACCAGGCAAACACAATCCTGAATTAACAGGGCACTCACTGATAGCTGGAGGTGACATGTTTTCTCGTGAACTAGTAGTTTAAAGACACACTGCCTCCAAAATGCATTTTGAATTCACATTTATTCATTTAGAGACAGAATTTCAGCCCATCTCTATGTTTTTACCAGCAGAATAAACATTCAAGAAACTGCACTGCAGGAACTGGTGAGACAAACCTAAACTCACCTACTCTCTCTGCTAGACTACATGGTGATCTCAGAATAGTTTTCCAAAAGTTAAATGGGGCTGTCAGAGCCCAAATGACCCTTATCTATTACCATAACATATGGCTGTGTCTGTGCCATGCAACCACTGCACTATAAGCAGTCATTAGGGCCTCTCAAGGCAAAATCCTTACTCACACTGTCATGACACTGGAACTCCCTAGGTGTCTGGGACAACAGTGCTCCAACCAGGTTGCCCTGAGAACCACTGGTGTGCATGTAGACCACTACAACTCTTCAGCTCATTATTGAATAGTGAAAACAAGTAAGACAGAATGGAAAAACTTCGACATACAAAATCTAACTTAACCAAGCTACACTTTTTGAAAGGGAGCATCAAGGACAAAGGATGGCATATTGCCTGAACAGACCCTGAACAGGGCTATTTCACAGTCGGAGCAGGCAGTACATCTGTGAGCACACAGAGCCACCCACGCTGCCCTCGTCCCACAAAGGTCTTCCTTCATTGCTCAAAAGAAAGGACAATAGGTTTATGCAATGTCAGCATCATACCTTCAGTGCTCCTCAGATCGCCCTATCCACTTCAAGAAGACATGAAGTTCACACCTATGGCATATTCTCTTCACAGTCTCACTTGGTGTTTGTCCATCTCCATCATGCAAGGCCCACAGTCAGTACTACTGAGTATGCAGGCAGCCACTCTCATGTGAGATGGCTTCTTGGGCCCAAGGGCTGGCTTGCACTGTACCTTCTAGATGAAAGCAGGCAGAAAGGGAGGAAAGGAGGCACAGACTTGGCACTGCCCTTGCATAGAGAATGTCTCTCTATCATCCATTTCATTATCACCACCATATGCCAGGAAAAGGGCCAGATTTCCTAATTTAATTTGTAGCTGAAGCAGAAGTCCCCCATCCTTGTCGAGGGACATCTTCAAAGTGCTCACATAGCAGTCAAGTGAGACTGCTGTAACAAATATGTCTATAGGAAGGAGACAAAAGTTCCCTTTATCTTCAGAATAATTCGGATAATGTTCTCTCCTGGATCAGGATGTTCTGAATGCACATGGTGATTGCTCACTGTATCTAGGACAGGCCTCGCCACAGAGGGAATTATGCACTTCACTCATAAAAGAAAAGCAACAATATACTTAATTGACATAAAACTGTGAGTTTACAAAGTACAATAGTAAATGCAACAGTGGTTCAATTGCAAGGCATACTCGACTATTTACTATACAGAAAACAGAGTCAGATAAAACTCTCAGTAAGAGCTCACACGCTTATGTGTGAGAAAAGACCACACCAGCAGTTACTGCACCTCTATTTAAACATTTCAAAATGCCAGATCTCACATGACTTCAGCTCTACACAAATGAAAACTGAAGATGGACTCATGTTGTTGAAAGCACTCATGTGTCCACTGGGGTTGCTCTGTATCACCCAGGAAGAACAAGTGCCTGGACAGATGGCCTTCAGATGATTGCTTTAGGGCCCAAACTGGACTACATACTAAGAGAGGAGATGCTCTTTTCTGCCCATTGTGATTTCTACATGATGGCAGGACTCAAGAGTATCTTCTTTGTTCACAATCCCCGCAAATGGAAAAAAGCAATTAATTCTGTCATGCAAATTAAGAGCAAAATATTGTTCTGCCACAGGTTAGGGTGTATTACTTTTAAATGTGTTTTGCCCCTTGACAAGGAGGGAGCACTGGGGTAGGTTCCCACATCTCTCCACTCTTGGTACAAGGTGCTGTTAATTTGTGGCATAAATCAGCCTGGCCCACATAGATAGACCAAAAGCAGACAGTTTGGGTTAAAACAAGTATTAGACATACTTTGTCAAGGTTCCTGGGCAGAGATATTTGAGTAGCGTTCAGGGTATGGGTATAAATAAGGTGCATTCTACTGAGATGGGCTTTTGGGATGGCTTAACAGAGCAACATGAATGTAGATGTTAAAGCTGCAAAACGAAAGATTTTCAGCATCCCTTAAGCCTTGAAGCTCATAACAACCACAACACCAAATAGACCTTACATGTCCTTTATTTTCAGGTAACATAAATTACGTGTTCAGTAGACAGCTTTTACTACCAGCTGATAACATTGAACAGATGAGAAGCATTATGTAAAAGCCCATCAAAGCACAGAAGAGGCATAGTAAAGAGGTAGTAAACATGTATTTGAACGATTACCACTGTTCTTTGTCTTTTGTGCAGTTTTAAGTACCCACAGCAGTCACACAAAGTATTAATGGATTTAGCTCTTTTATAGCTTGAAGTTCATGTCTCTGGGATCTTCTGAGTGATTCTGCCTTCTCTTCTCCAGTGACACCCCCCACAGAATTACTTTGGGCATCCTTTCTGATTTGACTATGCCACAAAAAGCATATTAGAAATCCCATAATTAGAAATTAGAAAAAAATTCAGAAGTGTTTATATTTCTGGACTAGCAGCTTTCCAAGTGTGCCTGGGAGCACTATTCCAAGAGAATGAGAAAAAAAAAAAAAAAGGAAAATGGGGAGAAAGAGAACAAGTCTATTATACAACACTCATAATCTCATCCTACTGTGCTGTGTTATAAATGAAACAGCTGAATTTAAAAAACAAAAATAAAATTTATTTTTCACGTAACAGCAAATATGGAAAGCCACAAAAAAAAGGACAGTCTCTATCCCACCGAGACTGGGTGAATGCTAGGACAGGCCTCTATGGCACCTATCCCCATCTCGTTCACAAAGTCCCACCACCAAGAGTCTAGTTTTTATACAGTTTATTTTCCCCGAGGCAGGGTTTCTTTGTCCACCTTTGCTCAGATTGTATATTCATGTCTTTTTTTGAGATTCCAGATCTCCTGAATAGGTTTCCAGGCTGAGTTGATGAATAGATGAGATTTCCGAGAAGCCATCATTGATTCGATCAGTCTTGATGTGTGAGTGCTCCCAGTCGTTGAGGCTATTGTTGATTGCCCATCTCTGTGGTTGCTATTCCCCTTTCAGTTGTTGATTTCTTTTCTCTCTTCTGGAGCTGGCTGTCCCTGAGTGCGGACCAGCATTCCCAGAATCAGCTTTTGTCTTTTCTTTTACCTTTTATATTACTTTATTTCTAGCACGAATTATTTTATACAGATATTCCCCGTAACAGTCTGCTTGCTTATCAGCAGCAAGTTTGCCAATCAAAGTAAGTGCACATTAAGAAAATTTTGCTCAAAGAACAACTTTATTTCAAGTTTCAATTCTCACAGGCAAGGAAACAGACAGATACTGGTATCACCAGAATAAAAGGCACATGCAGCCATTTTCAGTTTGGAGATACTTGTAGTCCACAGGATTGCAACAGAATTGACAAAGTTCTACAAAGAAAAATACAACCCTCCATTGATTTAGTAAAAATCTCCCAATATTGTTTGCTTTAATAAGACCATAACAGTATATCTGAAGTAATACATTTTCTATCAATGACTTTCCTGAAGAGAAAGTAACATAAATCACTTGAAGCAGGCAGAAATATTGGAGAACTTTGTGTTAAGTGCAAAAGATTTTGTTGGCTCCACAACGTGTAAGTAAAATCCTGAGCACAACACTGAGCTCCTCTGCTATTTTTCCATTTTTCTTAAAGGAATAGTGATGCTTACAGAATTGTCAGCCCTCTTAGCACTTGACATAGATGATTGAATTTCCTGCCAGGAGGCAAGGTGCAGTTACAAAAATATTAGAAATGCTTACTCAATGAAGATCAGAAAACCTTGGTATTACACATTGCAATATTCCAGAAATCCATTTAAAACAGTTTATCATGAACTGACGAAGATATTCTGTGTTTTTCGTACTAGTTCATGAGATTTCATCCTTCAAAGCTAGGATGGGTATTTGGGTTTTTAATGAAATTGAAAATATACAGAATTTTGCCTCACTTGAGTCTAAGACCTCAGGTGTGTGGATCTGATGTGCTTTGGAGTACATTCTGTGTTTAAATTCATAAGAATTCTGTATTTAAGGAATAACAAAGGCTTAGTAAAAGAAGACTGCAATATACTGTGGTCTTACTTAAATAGCATGATAGACAAGCAGAATTAAAAAGAAAAAAAAAGGGCTGCTACACTTATGTCAAATTGTTGTTGTAATAAACAACTTAGCCAAATTGATACCTAAAAGCAGATTTTATTGTGCTACCAAAATCGGTCTTGGAAGGCCACAATCAAGAGAGACAGCATCAAGCCCGGGGTCGCCGCTGGGTGAACCTTAGATTCGGACTCTATCGCCCTGAACCTGCCCCGTTCACAAATTTGGCTTCTGCAGGGTCTGTTTTATACAGTTTTTAACTAAGGCAGAGTTTCTGTCCCTTTTTGCTCACTTTGCATATTCATGTAACTTCTTTTCTTGTTGCTGGTTTTGTGAAACAATTTTCTGGGCAGGGATGAATGCTTGATACGATTTACGGGAACCTGGCATTGGGATGCACACCCTTGACAACTCCGATTGTCTTTATCGTAGATGCGTATCGGGTACTTGAAGTAGGGAACTTTTAAAATAAAGAGAGGTTGAGCTGAGAGTAACATATGTTTGACCAATATGGTTAATCACACGTTCTCCATTTGTTCTGCTTAAGATGGCAGGTTATATACAGTTCTATATAGTTTATAGTTACAGTGACACTTTCATTGGCATATAGCAAGAGAAAAATGCAAACACACAGTTTAATTTACTTTTAAAGGTAGCTAAACATGTCCACTAATAATTGTTCTCAGTAACTTCTAGAAAACACACTATCTAACATTACTACCTTAACATCTAATTTCTGCTGCGCCATAAGTGATTTTACCTGTGCAACAGCTTCAAGGCCTCAGGGCCTTCAAGGCCAAGCATCAGCCAGGCAGGCTTCAGCTGGGTAGTTCACTGTCTTATTTTAAGTACAGATCATGCCCTCTTTCTCTCAGAAAATTTGCTACAGGTACTCATCACTGGGACATTGTCAGACCCATCCTTGGAAAAGGCCCATCTCCGACTGAAGCCACTCTTCTCTATTGCAAATTTGACTCTTCCTTGATGCCACCATGTTTTTACAATTGCAAATCAGTCTTCTCCCTGTAGCTGCTTGTGGTTTTACAATTTTTGGAATCTTTAATTTCTAAGCATGAATTATTTTATATCATATATCACAACTGTTTTCTCTTCAATGTAGAAAAACAGTTCTAGCTAGAAGCCTCCAAAACCAAGAAATGGTGTAAGACATGTCTACATCACACCAAGCATGACAACAGTGAGTGAAAACCACACTGGCTTCAGAAGCTAATACAGGGTATCTACTGTAGCACATTTTATTCCACAAGCTGCAAGAGCCATTACCTTGGGCACAGTGCCATGGTAACACATTAATAGGATGAAGGTCTTATACGCAAAATATTATATGCTTTCAGGAACAAGGCACTATACCCAAACAGTGCTGTCCTGCACTTTGTGATCCTCATGCACATCTGAAATCTTTATACACAACAAAGGAGTTTGTTCCTAGGGAAAAAAAAATAAAACCAAGGTAGGCTTCAGACAGTTCATTGGATGTTTTTATTAGAAAATATTGTGTTGGAATAGATGGAACAGTGTTTCACAAAGTTGGAAATGCACATTACCCCAAGGAAAAGATGCTCTCATTTTCCAGCTCCATCCAAGGTTTTGTTCTCTTGTGGATTCAGTAAAGAAAATGTTGCAAAGAAAAGATAAATCATTTTGGGAAATAAGACGCATTTAAAATTTAAAGTGAGCAGGAGGGCCAGTCAACTACCTGCTGAGGCATCTGAGTTCAAAGATAGAAGTCAGTACACAGCTAGGCTTTTTTCAAAAAGAAGCACTGATCCCTTAGTATACTCATTCTTAAAAAAACTGGTAGCAATAGGGATCTCAGCTTCCAATAGAAATGGAAGCAATATCAAGCAGAGGGAGTTCTAATAAGGGTCCATGAATTTCAGAATTTTTGTTAGAGATGCATTAGCAAATGGAGGCTTACTCAAAAGGTGTATGAAGAAACATTCTCTTGTGCCTTCTGTGATGTATCTGTGGTAAGTAAGACTGATGTAAGTAAAATTTGTTCTTATTGGCTCTATAGCTTGCTGTCCTTACAGTTCAAGAAAAGTAAATAAGGGTAAACTATATGTGCGTATACATATGTATGTACACATATATATTTACAAACTGATGTATCTATGCACAAACATATATTAAAAGATTTATTATATGAATGCAATCCTGAAGATAGTCCTGAAACTTCATACCCTGTAGGCATGCACACAGAATGTAACTCTTCATAGGAAAATGCTATTCAGCTGGTGAAGTTTTCAAATTCCAAGTCTGTGGACTTCTATATAAAATATATGTGCAAGTTCAAAAATATTTCAGTGCCCCTTTTTTTTTTTTAATGTAATGTAATTTGGATGTAAAATCCTTGCACAAGCAAAAGAAAAAGATTATTATACTTCTCTCGCTCTTTACATGGTAGATTCAACTTTCAAAGCTCATGGAAACTACAAATATTTGTCTCTTTATTTTAATCAAATGTGAAGTATTTTCCATTACTTGTATAGCAAGACAAAATTTAAAAATTCATATCACTTAAGGGTGCCAAAAAGACGTAAGACACAGTTCCAAAGAAAAAAACAGATCTTCAACACTCAAAAATCTGTTATGACATTGTATTGAAGAGCTAGAAATAGAAATTTTGAAATGATGAGTTTGTTCTGTCAGAAAGGAGAACAACCTGCAGGTCTTTTAGAGGACATTCAGAGCCCACTTCTCCTAAGCATCTCCATAAAAGCCAAAGTATCTGCTGCTAATCACACAAATGGAAAATTCTCCCATTACTAATTCATATTCACGCAGAACTGCCATAAGGAATCTGCCGCTTCTCATACAGAATATACAATGTAGGAAAGTATCAGATAGTGTCTGTAGATTTCGGTGGTTGACCAGAAAGTTATGATACAGTTTTGTTTCATTATTCATTCACGCTGTTACCAGCAACTGGGCTGATTACTCTCCCATTCTTCTTCTTGGTTAATGTTTAATGTGATCCTCCAGAATAACCATAGGCTGGTGATTTCTGAAGAATGAGCATCATATTAACCCAATGGGAGTACAAACAGTTCTTCATCTGGCAAGAACACAACATGCCCTACAGCCAAGACAGGAATTTGAACCCCATTTAGGTTTGAATCTAACCCTTCACAGTGCTGAGATTCATTTCTCCTTAGAGTGGAGTGGGAGTTTCCAGTATCTCCATACAGCCATTTTCATTGCTGCAGTGGTAAATTCTCAGCTTGCTCTCAAGAGACCAGAGGACTCAAGTGGAAGACTGGGTGATTTCAAGAACAAAAGATGTCAACCATTCAGTGGCTGCTACGTATGATTAAAAACAATGCAGACTAAAATATCATACGAAATTTATACTCAAATTACTTCTTCCCATGGAGATGTATATCTGAAAGCAGTCTATCTGAAACGACCCAGTTTGTAACATCACATTACATCACTGTGGTCCTGCTGGAACACAGGCCAACACTGTGCCCTTGTGGCAAAGAAGGCTAATGGAACCCTGAGCTGCATGAAGAGAAGGGTTGCCATCAGGTTGTGGGGCAAGTAATCCTGCCCCTCCATTCAGCACCAGTGGAGCCACACTTGGAGTCCTGTGCCCAGCTGTGGGATTATTAGTACAAAAGGAACATGGAGCTACTGGAGAGAGTGCACTAGTCACAAAGATGATGAAGGAACTAGAATATCTCTCTTTTGAAGGAAGACTGAGAGACCTGAGATTGTTCAGTCTGTAGAAGAAAAGGCTCAGAGGAATCTCATGATATTGTACACACTCCTGAAAGGAGGGCACTAACAAGACATAGCTTCTTTCCAGTGGTTCCCTGTGACAGAACCAGAAGCAATAGGCCCAAACTGAAAGACTAGAGATTCCTTTTGAACAGTTGGAAATATTTTTTTACTGAGAAGGTGACTGAGCACTGACAAGGATTGGACAGAGATGTGGTGGAATCTGCATCCTTGAGAGACATGGTATTGGGCAGCATGCTTTAGGTATCCTTACTGGAAGAGGGAAGTTGAACCAGATGACCTCCTGAGGTCTCTTCCAACCTCAGCCCCACCATGATTTTGTATTTTGTTCAGGAAAAAATAGCAAAAGTAAACACATGAAAAATTTTAGTTGAGGAAAAAACTCAGAAGTAAATCTTGGGATTATTAAGAATAGCATCACACTTGTCAGAGTTCTCAGCATGCTGACTGGAAAGAGGCATAAAATTGGAATAGTATTTCACCAGAAACAGCATAAACATAAATTGAGATAAAGTTGTTATCAGGTTCTATTTTTCATACTAACTAAGAGAAAAAATAAAACTAGCACATGGCACATATGTGAGTAGAAAAGTCTGCTTCCTCTGTACTATTTATCATGCTGTTCCATATGTTCTGTACCATGTTTCTGAACTATATTCACAAACTGCATATAGGTAGGGTCATACTAGGTAGGGTCAATATCTAATGACCTATCAAGACCATCCTTAAAAAAAAAAAATAAAAGAAAGATACAGGAACTGTACTTCTTCATTCGATATTGCCACATGCTCTTGAACATTAGTTCTCTTAATAGAATGGCTATTTTGATACAGGTTTTTGGTGGCTAAGAAAACCTTCAGGACAAATAATTTCAATTAATGAAATTAGTAAGAACCCCAGGGTATGCAAAACACAAAACACCCATAATCTGTACTTGTTTATTGCAAAACATATAAAAAAGGTCTGTGTCAACAATCTCATGACAATGTTATTATCTGCTAGCCTGGAAGACAGAAATTTAACCAAAGTGTAAGAGATATGAAGGAAATTGCAACTTGTTATTTCCTTTCTAATAATTCAGTATTGTCAAATATATTTCCTGCCTCTCTATATGCACCATAATGCACTATACATTGAAAACAATAAATGAAACAAAGTCAACCTCTGACTTTTTTATCTGTCTCTTACAATAAGCACATAGGCTGCTCTGGACAATAAGGTCATAATTCAATTGGAGTCCTCAAACACTTTCTGCAATTCAAATACAAGTGAAATTATGATGCCAAGAGGTTAAATTCCAGCTCTGTTTAGATAAGTTTGGATATCTCTAACATAGCATCTGTTAAAATATTACAAGATACATAAATTATAGCACCACCAGAAAGAATCCATGAAAGAAAATCAGGAAGCTTTAAAGATAAAGTATGAAAAATGGAAAAAGAGAATATGGAAATAAACATCAACTGATTTAAAAAAAGAAGTGAGAGAGAGAAGAGATTTATAAAGTAACGGGCTGACATTACTAAGGAAAAGCAGAATTAGGGCCACTTTCATTGTGCATTAGCTAATTCCTAATCTAATGGCTCAAAGAAGGTTGATACTGGAGAGAAAATCAGGCTCTGCATAGCAAACACTCCAACTAGTTCTCCTGAATGCTGTACTCACATTTGGTCCGAGAGATGCAGGACTGCAGTCCATAATCTAAATTTGCATCCAATTCCAAGAGATATTCTGCCTGACTTTCACAGTCATTCTCAGACTACATGGTATCTGTTCAGTATTGATGATCGAAGGAACAAACTTTCTTTCACCGATGAACATCAAGGTTTCCATTCTTCTGTTTAGGTCAGTGCTGGAGACCAAACAGTTCACTGGCTGACTGCATGACAACTAAGGACAGATCCTGTTGTAAAACAGACCGGTCAAATACAAAGCTATGCCTATTTTTCACCTGCGTTACATAAGTTTTCAGAGGCACTCACGTCCTCATCTCGACTTGCAGGAAGGAGGAAATCCAATGAGACCACAAACATTTGTGCATGTGCCTGTAAGTCTGACACAGCACAAAAAATGTAACTGTATTTGATAGCAAACAGGAGTGAAATTCAGAGGCTGAGAGCCCTGGAACCACATCCCCAAATGCACTCCCATACACTCAAAACTCTTGTAAGTCCAGAGAGTCCACCACTGCTACAGCCTAGAAACACTCAGACTTATATAGGTGTTACAGGCTGCAAACACAGATCTGCATGGTCTGTGCTGCTTGCCTTCAGTATATGTCCTTGAGGAAAAAGAAGCCCTAAGAGCACTCATGATGCCCCAAGACAGGGCAACTCAGGACATTTCACAGGATAAAATATCTTACGAATATTCTTAATGCAAACAAGACACTAATGCAGGGAAAAATAAAGTAAATCTTCATAAATCTGTGAAAATTAGTTTACTTACCTTCATATTGTTTGTCATAGTACACGTGGTATGGACAAGTTGTGATCAAAACTGCAAAAATACCACACAGTTCTCCCATAAACACCCTGCAGAAATTCTGCACCACTTGGGCACAGCCCTGGTGTTCCTTACTTAATACCACAAGACTTCTCTCTGGGAAATATTTAAAGTCCAAATCCTCAAAAACACACCAAAAACAGCCACTGCACTTAGTAGGATGCTAATACAGGAAGTAATTGTTCATGACCTACAGAATGTCAGTTTCTTCTAAGTCCCAGGTAGCACTTTTTTCAGTAAGGGTTTTAAGACCAATTCACCTCTCAGTTAAAATATTTCAGACATGAGTTTTTCACAATCTTTAACAGCATGAATACAGTAAACTTGCAGTAAACTTGTAAAGTTTTATACATAAGAAGGCATATATAGAGACAAAGGAGAACTATGCTATTAAGTACCCTGATGCTTCTGGGAGTAAATTAAATGTCTAAATTTACTTAGAAGCTTAAAAGACATAGCACGTACTATTCCTTAGCAGCCACAATAGAATTGTGGTGCCAAATTTTCACTATGCTCATCCATCCACAGTGGTCTGGCTTAGAATTTTCAGTCTCAGTCTTCTACTGCATGCACAGCTGAACACAATAACGGCAATGGGAAGAGAATCCACATCAGAATAACTAGAGATGGAAGCACCTAAAACACAGAGGTATGGAGTTTGAATAGGGAAACATGAATTCTTGAATGAACCAACTGTACTGAGCTCTAAACCAATGAGCAGCATTCTTAGCAGGAAGCAGGCCCTTTTGGTCTGTGCCAGTGCTACTACAGCAGCAGTCTCTGCTTTGCTTATATGATTGTTCTGCAAAGAACTCCCTTTGTTATATTCTCATAGTGCCTTTAGAAACAGAGGAACAGGCAGCTCTTTGGTGTACAACCTTTGTTTGTTGTCATGGCTTCCATTTCATTCATTCACATGTGTACAGGATTAAAATACAAAGTGCTCCATATGTTAGTCAACAGTCACATATTTTTTACCTGATTTCTTCTACAAACTACAAGCTCTCCTCCTTCTCTTTCTCCAGAAAGATTCATATTCCCAGCATGTATTTCTGAGTGCCTGCCACAGATGTTTCTTACTGCTCATTTGAGCACAGTGGAATGTCTATTTGGGTGGTCCCTTTGCCAACTCAGGCTCCTTGCAATGTCTGGGTGGTCAACTCAGTGCCAGATTTCTCACCTGTGGTGAAAATACTGATTTGCTTCAGGGAAACAGACAGCACAGTAAGTCATATAAAGGATGCCACTGGGAACAATTTTTCCAAAAATTGAGATCCTATAAAATACTTTTTCTTAATACACGAATCTCCTAGGCATACCTCCAAGATGATTTTTTTCCACTGCTTTTCTAAGTACCCTTTTTACACTTACGAACAACAGCAACACAAAAATTAATTTTCTGCCCCAGAGACAAACCCAGTACAGTTACATTTCCCTCATAGTGGAGGACTTAAAAAATTCCCCAAACTCTAGTATGCAAACCTAGCTTCAGCAAATGGGTCGGTGGGCTATGGTCTCCCCCTGCCGGGCCCAGCCAGAGATGACTTTCAGCAAAGCTGCTGAGCTGGCTTTCCTTGTGGATACATTCTTCTCCTCTAGTTGTGTTTACTCCTTCTTAAACCTGAGATAATTGGACAATTGTACTGCCTTTACCTTATATCAAGTTCCCAGAACCCAGAAGGCATTTCTGGGGCAGTGTTGAGTTTTGGTGGTCACAGATTTTTTATCCAGTTTGCCACAATGGGAAAAGCCCTTCAGTGGTCTTTACACTGTTTAAGACAAATATGATTTTTAAGGCTTGTACACTATGCAGAAGCAGCACACGTGTTCCTAGTTCCATGGTGAGATAGCCCTCATACAGTGATAGCCTCATGGCCAGTGAAGTACCCCAGACAAAATTTTCCTCGTGCTGGAATGACCTGGTTTACTACCTTGTGGAAATCTGGCAGTCTGAATGCTGTGGGGACACCAGCAGTAAAGTGAGCACAAGAAAATTTACAACTTGTAGAGGATGACTAGGACAGGGAACATTTCAACAATCTAGACATACACAAGTCCATGGGAACTGACAGGATTAGAGAGGGTATTCCTAAGCCCTGAAAGAAAGAAATCTATTATCATTGCTATTTACAAGAAAAGAATGAAGAAGGATCTGGAGAACTACATGCTGATCAGCTTTGCTTTTTCTCCTGGGAAGGTGATGGACTAGACAATCCAAATATATTAAGGACAAGAAGGTTATTTGGAGCAGTCAGTATGGATTTATGAAGGTGAACCATTCCTGAACAATCTTATAGCTTTCTATTATGAGATGAGCAGCCTGGTGCATGGAGAGAGCGGAGAATGAGAGAGGCTGCTTTATCTTAACTTTAACAGAGCATTCCACACTGTCTCACATCACACCTTCCCAGACAAAGTGATGAAGTACAGACTAAGTAAGTGGCAAACAAGGTGGACTGAAAAAACTGAAAGGCCTGACAGGCTCAGGGAGCTGTGGTAAGTGTCACAGAAAGCAGCTGAAGGCCAGTTGTCCACAGTATATTCCAGGCATTGATGCTGGGACCAACACTGCTTGAAATCATCATTAATGACAGGACTGAATGCACTCTCAGAGAGTTCTCAGGTGATAGAAAACTACAAGAAATAATTAATGTACCTGATATGTGCTGCCATCCAGAGGGACTTTACAAGCTGGAGAAAGGGGCAAACAGAAACCTCATGAAATGCAGCAAAAGGAAATTTAAGGTCCTGTCCCTGAGCAGAAATAACTGCAGACACACTATGTGCTGCAGGCTGCCCAGTTGGAAAGTAGCTTTGTGAAGAAGAATATCAGTCCTACAAAACAAGCTGAAAATGAGCAATGCAGTGCATCTTTATGGCAAAGATAGGCAGCAATTTCCTGGACTGCACTAGGAAAAGATTTGCCAGCAGGTCAAGCGAACTGTCCCTCCTCTTTTCACAGAATTAGTGAGATACTTCTGTAGCTCTGGGTGCAGATCTGGGCACTCCAGTACAAGAGATGTGGAAATACTAGAGAAAATCCACTACAGGACCACAAAAACCTCAAAAGACTGGAGTGCCTTTCACAGAAGGTGAGGCTGAAGAGCTGGGTCTTCTACAGTGTGGTGAAGACAAAGCTCAGAAAGATCTTGTGGATTTGCAAAAATACTTGATAGAAGGGTGTAAGGACAATAAAGCCAAAAGCTTCTAAGCAGTGTCTTCTGGCAGGATGAGAAGCAATGAGAACAATCCAAAACACAGGATATTCCCCACAGGTGTAACCCTCCTTTTTTATTTATTATAAAGTGTGATCAAACACTGTCAGAGATCGCAGAGAGATGATATGGAATCTCTATCCTTGATGATATCCCATACTCAGCTAGAGATGGCTGGGGCAATCTGCCTCTGTTGACCTTTTCCTCATGCTGGAAGATTGTCATAGACAATTTCTAGAGATGCCTTCCAACCTCAGTGACTCTGCATTTTACTCTGTTCTACACTTCTTTCCTCTATAAAGGATAGGACTCACAGCATGCTCTAACCAGGTGACAGGGAAAAAGGTTGGAAGCTGAGGAGAAAGAAAGCAGCAGGATAGATCCTGTATTACCAGCCCTTTACACAAAACAGCATAAGATTGGAAACGCACAAGCAGCAAAGGTTCTGCTAGACCAGAACTACTCTACTTTTCTAAGTCTAGCTTTAAGGTGACATGGTAAACAAATATCAAAATACACTATTTTTATGTAGTTGAACAGTTTGAAGTTATTTTCACATGTGAATGAGTATTTTCTTTCACACTGCACAATGGATCCTGATTATCTGCTTTCCTTATGGTTACAAAGACACTTTTATCACTGAAAATACATACAAAAGTGTATCTAAAAGGCTGCACTATCCAAGCAGGGCTTTTAACACATTCTTCTCTCTAAAAGCTTCTCTTTCAAAAGCAAAATCCTTTTACAGAATAATGCAAGGATACAAGGATGATAATTAGTTCCAAAACTTTAAAAAATACCAGCTGCACATTTTTCAACATTTTTGCAAGTCCAAAATTATGGTCAGCTTTTCCTTACTAATAATTAGATTCTACTTGAGACCTTCCTTATAGTTTTATGCATAATTCAGTACAGGGCTAAAAAACATGGAAAGACTAAATCGGAAAGGGTATGTGGTAAGGATTAGTGGTCAGCATGTCAGAGACAGGATGCACTTCTGTATCTCTGAATTGTTCTGAAAACATGAAAAAAGAGCTTTTGGTCCTCCAGCTGAAAGAAAATATTAAGAAGCTCAGAAAATAATTTCTTGTCAATGTTAGGTAAGATGCAGAGATGTTTCTAGGGTCATGCAGACTTGAGGAATTAAAGGCAGTTCATGTTGATATGAGACAGGCAAAAAAAAGGACATGGACTTTTCTAGCAGACAACACCAGACCTAGCATTTTTTTCTCTGTCTTTCTGTTTCTGAATGATAGTATATTTCTGAGTGACCCTTCATGAATTATAAGTAACACCATTTCAAGTTATGCTGTAGGTATAATTTTCTTAAATCATCATAGTTTAAGAGGTTCTTCACTGTCTTCAGTTTTTCGTACACCGAAGCAATCCTATTTTATATGCGCATAAAATTACACAATACATGAACATTCACAGGATAGTGCCTAAGTTGGTAGAAAGCTTCCTATGACATCTTGACTTGGATATCTCTCTGCAGCTCAAGCATGTGTTTTATTACAGAAAAAAACTACTAAATTTAGAAGCCATACCTGGAGTATTTTTCTGGAACAATCTACATTTTATAAAACAAAGATGAAGTATTGTACTTTTGTACTTGACTCATTATATGCACTCAGTCAGGTTAGGAATGTAGTGAGGGACTAAGCTTTTCTGTTGTTAAGATTAACTTGAAAATACATATATATATATACATAATTATTTACTGGAAAAACTTATTGAGACAGAGCAGATAAAATAAACATATTTTGGAAAAACAAAGCATTCAAGACACAACCAACGTCCCAGTAGAGCACAGCTCTTCACAATAAGTTGATCTTTACACAAATTCAGCTCAAGTGCCAAAAGCAATATCCACCTTTACTTTACCTCTAACATATTTCTGTATCCCATGATGAAGCCATAACTTCTTTTTGGCATGAACTTCATATCTCTACTTAAAACACCAGGAGAAAGTTCCACAAAACCTACTCCCACACCTGACATTTAGGCTACAGTTTAAATGGAAATCTATTCCCACTTCTCTAGACTGTGCGTAAGCAAGGAATTATTTAATCTCCTCTCACATTCATTGCTTTCCTGAGCCTACCTCACGCCAACTATTACATTACACACAAAATCTTCTTATGTCACAATCATAATACACCAAATAATAATCACAATTCAAAACATCTGTTTATGCACCAGCTGATCCATACAACAGACTTATACCTATCTACCTCCCCATAAATGTCTAGGACTCTCCCTAGACTCAGAGATGATAACTGCGATCCCAAAGTGCTATCACAGGTTTTATCTGCAGTCCTGAAGGACTCTGTTACCTTAGATACTCACTTTGCAGATCACAACTCCTGTCTAAAGCAGTGTTAGAGGAGGGCATGGTTGGTTATTTTTGTATTCTCTTTTACATCTTTGGAGACAGCTGCTAACTGACTGCCTAACAGAAATTTCCATACAGCTTCCAATTACAGAGAATTATGCAGGAAGAACAAGCAGACAAGAACCTCTGTAGATACATAAGAGCAGCCAGACATTCAGAAGCCCTGGTCCTCATGAGGAACTTCCAACACCCCAATATCTGCTGAAGGGAAAATACATCAGGGCATAAGTAAACCAGGAAGTCCCTGGAATGCACCGACGATAATTTCCATGTCCAAGTAATAGAGAGGGCAACAAGGAGAGATGCTAGGCTGGACCTTGTTTTTACCAACAAGGAGGGGCTGGTGGGATATGTGACGCCCAAAGGAGAGCAAGGAGGGCACACAACAAGCTCACTACCCTTGAGCTCAGGAAAGCAGATGTTGGCCTCTTCAGTGATCTGCTTGGTAGCCTACCATGGGATAATTCTCTTCTCCTGGAGAGAAGAGGCACCTAAGAAAGACAGTTGATATTCAAGGACCACCTCCTCCATGCATCCTGAAAACAAAAACCCAGGCAAAAACTCTGGGAGGCTGTCGTGGTTTGAGGGGAAGTGAGTTTTTTTTTTAAGAAACTCAGGTCAAACCAATCAGTGGCCAGGTTGGATGCTGGCATCTGCGGTGGCCACTGAGAGTTTGGACACGCCTCTGAGGACACAAGGGGTTAAAAGCGAGGACTCCCGACGTACTTCCTTTTTTCCTGGCTCTGCTTCGGCAGGGGAGCATCTCTCTCCTCTCCCCTGCGGGGGAGGGGAGAGCCAGGTGGGCCTGGCTGGGGTAGGCCTGGGCTCCAGAAGCGGGGGGGAAGAGAAGGAATGGGACAGGAGCTGGGTCAGGATGGAGGGGTGGAGACCCTGGGGGTGCCTTCCGTCCCCCGTCCCTGTCCCCTACCCCGCACCCCCCCTCGGCCTGTCTCTCTTTCCCTAGGGAGCAGGTGCCGAGCGGAGTTGCGAGCCGTGTGGGAGTTGCCGTGCCTGACCTCGCAGGGAGAATGAAAGCTTTTAACTCTTTCTAAGGCAGAAGAGAACTGTCTCATACACTGTTCCTCATGGCTGGTGNGGGTGTCTGTGGTTGCAAGAGAGACTCCTCTCTCTCTCTGGATGGATTAAGGATTGTCTTTTTAAGGGATAACGGCTTGTTAGGAACCCAGGGTTGTGGAAGGTTTAAGCAAGTAGATATGTGGGTACGTGCTGGTGTCAACTGTCGAGCATTGTAAAGGATGGAAATTGGGGGGAGGAGGAAAAGTGTTGTGAGAGGTTTCTTATTCTGCCTTTGGGTGATTGGGTTGTTTTCTTGTGTTTGTTGTCTATTGTCATGTAGTTTAATAAATGTTTTTTTTTCTATTTCAAGTGATAGGCCTGCTTCTGCTCTGTTCCCGACCACATCTCACAGTAGTTTATTAAAAACTATGCACTCATGGGTGCACTGGCATTTGCCCAGCGTCAACCCATGACAGAGGCCTGGATAGATGAACAAGAAGATCCTGGAAAATCTCAAACACAAAGAAGGACACAAAGGGTGGAAGCAAGGACAGGTAGCCTGGAAGGAATACAGAGGGACTGTCTGAGGAGCCAGGGATCCTCCATTAAATCTGGACACAGACATCAAAGGCAACAAGAAAAGATTCTACAGATATACCCATGATAAAAGGAAGACCAGGGGAAATATGGGCCTCTCCAAAAGAAAATGGGAGATCTGGTTATCCAGGATTTGGATAAGGCTGCAGTATTCAAGGACTTTCTTTCAGACTCCACTGGTGAGTACTCTGTGTCATGACCCACCAGTAGGGAAGGTGATGTTTGTTATAAATTCTCATCAGGCTGTTCAAAGACACCAGTCCATGTGATAGAGAACTCTTATGCTTTTATTATATAGTCATCTTAACTCTGGCAAGTAGTCCACTATTTAGTCTCAAAAGTGTTGGTTAACAAGCCCTTAAATTTTACAACACACTTCCACAAGCTTCCAATTCCTACAACAAACTCCAATACAGAATAAAGGGTAGAATATGAAAGGTGTACTTTGCCCAGGCAAAGCACAGTAGGAGAGAAATAAGGACATAAAAGAGAAAAAAGAAGTTTACCAGACCATAGTTCCATGTTGATCCTGCTACACAGATAGTCTAGATCTGGTATAACAAGACAAAGAGAAAAAGAGGAAAAATGGGGGCAGGCAGGATCAAATTTTCATAGTTAGCCTGGTGCATGCCTCTTAAGCAAACTAATTTTTTTGTGCCAGTTCATTCACCCATGAGCATCCAGACCTCTAGGAGATGAGTCAGGATGGGTATCTCTAGGTGGAAAGGGAAGCTGACTTAGGGCTGTCCCACCTCCACAGGATCTTTCTTCCAATCACAACTTTTCTTTCATAAGAGTTAAAATGTCTGAGACAATACATGCACCTGGTCCTCACACCTAGCCACACCAAGCTGCAGAAGGCAAAGTGGGACTGGGAGAGTGAAGAGAGAAGATCTGAATCAAGACTTCATCTAAGAGGTCTGAAGGTGTAAAAGCTCATGGGACTTGGTAAGAAGCATTCATGGATCTTTACAGAACTGCCAGAGGAAGTGGTTAAGCCACCATCCATCATATTTGTGAAGTACTGACAGTCTGGTGAGGCTACCACAAGCTGCAAAAGGAGAAACATAAACCCCCATTTTTAAAAAGGGAACAAAAAGGCCACCTAACTACAGGCCAGCCAGGCTCACTTCTGTGCCCAGAAAGATCAAGGTGCAGATCCTCCTGGAAACTATGCAAAGGCATATGGAAAATAAGGAGTGACAGTTAACATAGCTTCAGTAAGGGTAAAATGTGCCTGACAAATCTGGTGGCTTTCTATGACAGGGTTACAGCATTGGTGGACAAGGGAAGAGTGACTGACCTTTGCAAAGCATTTGACATTGTTCCACATGACATTCTTGTCTCTAAAATGGAAAGACATGGATTTGTGAGATTGATCACTCAGTGAATAAGGAGTTGGTTGGATGATCAAGCACAAAGAGCTCAATGTGCAAGTGAAGATCAGTGGTGAGTGGTGTCTCCAGGGCTTGGCACTGAGACCAGAACTGTTTAAAAGGCATGTGGACAGCAAGATCAAAAGCACCCTCAGCAAGTTTGCCGATGTCACCAGGCTGTGTGGGGCAGTCGACATGCTGGAGGGCAGAGGGACCCATATGCCATCCAGAGGGACCTGGACAGACTGGAAAGGTGGGGCTGTGTGAATGTCATGAAGTTCAACAAGGCCAAGTGCAAGACCAAGTGCAAGACCAAGGTCAAGGTCTGTACCTGGATCAGGGCAATTCCAAACACAAACATGGTCTGGGTGGAGAACTAATTGAGAGCAGGCCTGAGGAGAAGGATTTGGGGGTATTGGGGAATCAAAAGAAACATGACCAGCAGGTTGAAGGAGGTGATTCTCCCTCTCTACTCCTCTTTCATGAGACCCCACTTGGACAACTCCATCCAGCTCTGGGGCCCCCAGCATAAGAAGGATGTGAACATGTTGGAGTCAGTCCACAGAAGGCCACAAAGATGATCAGAGGGCTGGAGCGCCTCTCCTATGAAGACAGGCTGAGACACTTGGAGTTGTTCAGCCTGGGGAAGAGAAGGCTCTGGGAAGATCTTACAGCAGCATTGAAGATTCCAAAGGAGGCCTACAAAAGAGCTAGACAGGGGCTTTCTCAAATGGCATGCAATGACAGGACAAGGTGGAATGGCTTTAAACTGACAGAGGATGGGTTTTTGATTAGGTACTAAGAAGAAATTATTTACTGTGATGTTGCTAAGACACTGGAAGAGGTTGATGAGAGATGTGAATATGCCATCCTTGAAAGTGTTCAAAGCCAGGTAGGATGTTTTGAGCCCTGGAATTAGATGATTTTTAAGCTCCCTTCTAATCCAAACCATTCTATGATTCTGAGATTCTAATATACAGCCAGATTAGCCCTGTTTGTGAATTCTGAAAACATTCCCATTCATGTTTTTTCATCTCTTGTCAAGTAAATATTTATATTAGAAATAGGGGCATTTCAGAATTTTTAACACTAATTTTATTTACATTCTAATCTATAACTCATCTGAATTGTAATCTGGAAGGAATAACAATTTTTTTTTAGGATGTATTAACTAAAATAAAGCACATTTAAGGTATGACATGTCCTGCCTAAATGGCAAGAAAATGCAAAAACTGAATAAGCTATACATCAAAATTTTTGTTGCTTTTTCTTGTAGCATACACATCACCACCATCAAATGCAAGGAAATATATATTGGAACCAAGATTATCTCCATCTTGAGAGCTCTCAAGGGTGTATGTAACCCTTCGAATCACAGTGACTGAAAATATTAGAGGCTCGGGTCCAAGCACTTTGTGGTTTGAATAATTCTATGGGGTAGAAATCCTGCTCATTTAATGAAGAGCACCTTACAAAGAGTAAATATTAGGTTTTGGAGCATCATGGTTAAAATTTCTGTGATTCTTTCAATTGGTACTCTCAATACTTCTGAAAACAGCATAATTTCCTTGGTCTGCGCCCTATGACAAAATGGGGTGATTTCAGGTGAAAAAATGTTGCTGCTAATAGAGTGAAATTATATTCCCACTGGACAGCAGAATTTGAGCTACAAAGCCTTTGTTACACCTCTAATAGTAAAATACCTATTCAGAAAACAGATGAGGTATTCTCTTACTCCTCAAAATGATGTTAGGACCTAAAGCAATCATGTTGCAAGTGTGCAATCAGTGCCTCAACATCTTAAAGTAGATAAGAAACATAGGAAGAAGCCAGGGGCAAGTCTTATCCTTAGAAAATGTTGATGACTCTATATAGTACACCCCAAGGTGCTAATAGTACATGCTATTTAAAGCAAAATGAGAAAACAAGACTGCAAGAGTTGCAAGACTGCAACTCTCTATCTGTTTTGGATATCCAGCTGTAAAACTGGTGTGGGATGGGGGTTCATGTGAACAAGCTGAATGTGAAGCTGATGATGTAAGAGCACAGGATGGATGTTTGGTGGGTGTGCCAGGTCAGCAGCTTCAGCTGGCAGCCACATCTGCTGATACTGCCCCAACAGCTCACACCTCAGCCTCCGAGCAACATTGGCCCAGTGCTCCAGAGAGTCATAGCAGCTGGAGCAAAGCCAACATCCTGTGACACTTTGCACTGTGAGTGCAGCACTTCCAGAGCTGACTCATGGGTCACTCGTCTGTCTCTCTGCTGAAGCTGTTTAGAGGAGGACAGGGAAATCTGGCATCTGTAACCCACCTGCTCAGAGCTGCATGCCTTATGCATCACAGCCAAAGAAGTTTATCTGAAACTCTAACAATGGCTCAAATTGCTGGCTCCAGATAGTGGCAAAAGCCACACAAACACTCTCAAACATATATAAAGATACTCAGAACCATAAGCATGTACATATCAACAACTTAAAAGGGTTCTGCAAACATCTCCATGTGAACAAACCTGATTCGCGCATTTTTTAAGAAAGGTGTGAGAGGATGATCAAAGAATGTTCTAATATTAGATAGCCTGACAACACTCCAGTTAGGTAGAACAGAACTTTAGTTATAATCTAAAGATGCTGAAAATTAGCAGGACTTGGAATGGGATGAAACGCAAAAAAGAAGGCCAAAATGGAAAAAAACCCAAACCTATAATGACAGACATGCCTGCCTTTTCCTCTGCTTTATGTTCTTAAATACAGTTAATCAATTACAGTTATACTCACTTTGGTGTTTAAGTAATATAACATGGCCTTAATGCAACTGTGACTCTCAAACCTTTACATCATCATGTTTAATAGCTCAAGAACTGAATACAAATTTTCTCACTCAGGAAAATTATTTTGAAGGTAATGTGGATTTCCTAGTAAGACCACGCACATGCAGCTGGCAATGTGTGAGCTAGAAACCCTTGACAGCTTTTCATTTCAAGGATGGCCTTAGCGATGTCTTACTGGGGTTTTCTATCAAACGTTGATATTTCAATGGTATCTAGAGAGAAATGAGGAAGTATGCATATCCTCATATAAAGAAGTATTTAATCTTTTCCCAACATCCTAATACACCCACCCTACAAATGAAAAAGAACTTGATAAGCAGCCATTTTTGGCTGAAGGAGAGGATGTTTTTGAGACTAAGTTCCTGCTCATTATCCATAGGTAAATCCACCTTCCATACAATAGATTACTGAATACTGTTGTTTAATATTTATGAAACTGTTGTTTATATTTATTTGTTTGTTTGTTTATAATGTTTTGAGCATATGCTCAAAACAAGGAATTCACATGCCCCACACCACAATCTGCTTTGTTGTGATTCTTTGCCAACTCTGCCAACATACAAGTGTGCTGCTGCAGAGCTGAAGTTTCTGGCAGAACATAAAATCCAGACAACATAGCTACATTATTATTATGCAGTACATCAACAAATGTTATATTGACTTTCAAAAGTCCTAAAAGCACTACTCGACCTGGAGTCACCAAAAAAAAAATTATTTTGAAGGAGCCTGTTTCTGTATTTGGTGAGTTGCAACAGAGCTTTGAAATACTCTTAGGGACAGGCAAATTAAAATGTAAAGACTGCTTCAATGCACCCCTGTAATGGCTACGTCTTTGCCTATTCCAACCACCTGGATCTTAGTACAACCAGACAACATATTGTCTGCCTCCTATCTGCACAGCTAAATACAGAAGGCTTGGGTAGAGCTGCTGCTGCCACGTCTACATTCATGAGAAAGATCAAGGTGGATGAGACCACAGTCTCTCTCAGAAGCAAAAGCTGCCTTTCCCATCCTCCTCCAGAGCATCAGAAGCAGGAAGCCAGGTTTCAGAGCTCTCAGATGGCCATTTGTCCCAGATACTTGTTTTGATACAACTTTTCTGTTGTTTGGTCTTCGTTCTTGGTTTGGCCAGATTCACACTGACATTGCTGACAAGTGTGTAAACAGTCCAGAAGGGTCAAAGTGGAATAGAAGAGAGAACAGGACAAATATATGGCTGCAGCCCATCAAGGGAGCAGGACTATACTGAGTGCCCTGAGTGCTACTTGTAGAGCAGGGAAAGACAGAAGAAGGCAATGGTATTTCCACCCTTCCTCTGCCACTCAATGCTGTTTATAATTTTTCAAACCAGCTGCCCTCTCATGCAGGTATTAATCCTCTCCATATTCAGTGAGTAAATGTCCAGCAGACAAAAGTAAGTACAAGGTGACTCATGTGAGCAATGTCTGCAGCCCTAGCAGGTTCCATGAAAATATTCAGGTTTTAATGGTATTAATGTGACTATCTGTCAGATGAAATCTAAACTGAGAGTGGTTTGAAATTTGATGCAGCAGTGCCTCAGCATGTATCTGTCAGATTTAGAGAAAAAGTTAAGACAGCAAGGGTAAGTTAAAAACTGCCTACCCCTTTGCATTCCCAAATAAATATATTTTAAGAACCTCTTTTGTCACAACACATTTAAAAGGTACATAGATTTACAGTATCTTTGTAAAGCCTTAAAAGATATTTTCTCTTTATCAAAAACCCCTCCATTCTTATAATTTGTAAAAAGTAGTTTGTTTTGTTAATGTAATGTATTCCCATAACAGAAGGAATACTTTGCCAAGGCAAACATGCTCATGATGACATTATTCATAAACCTGAAAGGAACATTCTGCCCAAAATCAAGATTCAGACCAGCACAAGGCTACTCCAGCTGCACAGATAATTACAAGCTGTGCAAAATTTGCACATGGTAGCTGTCAGAGGACTTACACCAGCAGGAATGCACATGAGCAGACATTTCTGTTATGGCTTGGGCATTCTCTCTACAGAGCAAGTTTTCAATATAACACTTTAGAAATAACAAAAGAAAAACTGCTACTTCTTATCTTGTTAAATCCTTTCCCCAAACTGCTATTATCAAAACATTATTCTTTTATGCTCCACTGATACCTTTTCAATTCCAAAACACTTTAGAAGATTAACAGAAATTCTGCCTAAGAAAAATCACTTTTCCCCAAAGCATTTCAGGAAAAGCACAAAAATAAATACTATCAAAAGATGGCAAAAATCAAGAAGGAAGAGTACAACTTTCCAAACAAATTACTTGCTGATTTACAACTATATAGAGATTAATACAAGTTTTGCAAAAAAATACAGGGATGTTCTGGCCACAGAAAGGTCTTTGAAAAGCACCGGGATAAAAAATGTATCCAACAGTGGTAAACTGGCTATTTTATTTATTGGATCAGACCAAAGGCACCACAGTATCTGCTGCACTGGTTAACTACTGATAGAAACTCTTTGCCTTCATGTCTTTTTGCAGCACTAAGCTACATAAAGTTTGCAAGCTCTGCAATGTGTTAACTTCAGTACCTGAACATGGCTTAGGTCATTCAATCTGACTCGCCCTCATCACCATCAGGCAGCACTTCACACACTCTGCAGAGCAAACTGGTCCAACCTGCTCCGAGAGCCATCTGGAGGCATTCTTATAAATTGCATGTCTGTGCATGTGGCAGAACATTAAGAAATAAACATGTCTGCATTTTTTTGCTGGATTTCTTTCAAATCATTTGAAGTGTACTTACTCATGCCATAAATAATAATGTCAAAACAATTAAACTATTTAACAACATTCCGTGAACACTTTAAGCAACCAATCTTTTAACTATATTCATTAAACTTTTTGTAGGTGTATCAGAGATTTTGTTCTTCTGTGGCAGAAGACAGGACTTGCGTTAAGCCATAATTTGTTTAGAGGTTCTGTAAAATTGCATTCTGGTTTTCTCTACATAGGAACAGCAAAACTACACCTAAAATAACCCTACACATCTTCCTGCCCATTTTCCTAGTCAAATTGTCTGAAGTGATTCTGTTCATGGCCTACTGGGGGGAAAAAATCCATTAATTTGTTTAAGGTTCCTTGTGTTAGTCAGGAGAAGCAGTTCTTAATAGAAGGATTCCCCGGTGACTGCTTCCCTTCTCCTTTATAAATGAACAATCCCTGTGCCCAAATACTCTAGCAATTGCAAGTCTTGTATGTTGGAAAATGGTATTGGCAGAGTATTTAAGTACTGATAACTTCTGGGGGCATTTGGCTGCTAGACAATGAAAGAGAGTGATCAAATTAGTCCTCTGCAGAATAATGTCTTACAGGAGATAGCAATGCTGATATTCCCCTTCTAGTTAACAGGGAAGCAAGCTGGAGTTCCATTCATCAAAACCAGGAAAATCTGGTCAGCACAAGTTTTTCTTCAGTAGCATGCTGAAGTGGAAAGAAGTGGAAAGAAGGAACTTCAGCTTTATAAAGATGCTGTGGCAACATGATCCTATTTCAGTTTTGTAGCAATTCAAAAGGCAGTTATTTTTCTGAAAGTTTAGTCCCATGTTCTGCAGTATCTTCTTGAATGATGATGTCGCTTCATCTGTCATCCAAATAAGCCAACATTCCTTTCTGCAAGCATACTCTCACAACTGCCATGTACAAGACCATATTCTTCTTTCCTCTTTTTGTACCTTTTTTACATCAGCCACTGCCTTTCTTTGGCCTCTCTCAGGGCCTCTCCTTCTTGTAGTTGCCTGCAATTTGTCCACTACTTAAAAATCTGACACTTTTTGGAATTCTCCTGAAGTCCTTTACAGGAAAAAAAACCCAAAAAACTGTTATATTCAGTTCACAGGAAGCAGATACTGATTTGAAGTTATTTTCAGCAGTTAAGTGTATTTCTTTTTATACTTTCAGGATCTTGCATTGAAAAGAGATCTCTGAGACAGCTCTGCATTCTAAATCACTCAAAACCAAACACATGCTGGCCTGATCAGCTACTTCACTGCAAATCCATACAGGCAACTTACTCCTACTTATGTATCATCATGATCGCAGCACACTGTTGTGCCATTAGCCACATAAATTTCAGGAAGCATAAGTTCACAAATACCAACAGCAGTTCTATTCCAGTGGCTACCAAGAGAATCCTAGAGATGCTTTTCATGATAAATCTTTCCAGAAACCTCAGAATCCTACAGTCATTTTGTAGAAAGTCTTGAGAGCTGTTTCTAGGTTACTGAATTTCTGATCACAGAGGGAATATCACTGCCTTGAAAAATCATTAATAGCTGTGGTCAGAACTTACTTTCGTTCTTGAAGCAATGCTATTTCAGACACTCAAACCCCTTCATATTTTCTACTGCATTTCTCAAGTTCACACTCTAATGTGCTGTAACATCTGCTTTGGAAATGTGTGAAGATAACCCATATGAAAGAAATCTTAGTAGAAAATTCTACAGGAAGGCTACTTTAAAAATAGTCCAGAGGGGGAATAACAAGTAAGTTGTTACTTTAAGTTCATCTTCAGCTCAGAGGCTCCCTGGCTTCAAAGTCACACATCTTACCTGAAAGATAAGGGGAGGGATATTTATAATTGCCTTCCAGCTCCTGTAACTTACATACTCACTGATAGGGGATGGGTTTTTCTCATGTTTTGTATAGTGGTTGATTCAGCCTCTCTCCTTGATATGACCACACTTGCAGGAATGGATATCAGACTCTATGCTCCCCAGTCGTGCCATAAACATGGCCAGTAAGCACAGGGATGCTTTGCAAGAGAATAGAGAGTATGGTGAGAAAGAGAAGGGTAGGAACAAATAGGTCCTAACTTAGTTTGGTAATAGGGTGTGCACCAATAAGAGTGGGGAGGCTGTTGGGAATACTGGTTTGGGACTAGTATGAGAAAACTGAGACAGTACAGTTCTGTGCCTGACTGACAAATATTTTTTTTTGTTCTCAAGTCACAGATTCTCAAATTTTATTGTACACAAAGTCAATGAAGACTAATTTTCCTTCTGATTGCATATTGAACTTCAGTTGCATTTTGCATTAAGATTCGATGGTGAATGAGTAATTTCAAAGGAAGGACATAGAAGAAAATCTCTTTGACGAGCCAGCTGACATAGTGCATCAAGAGTCAGGTTATAGAAAATGAGGAATTTCAGACAATGTTGAAAAATGCCTTTCCTTGTTTTTTGACTTCAAGATTACAAGAAAGTAGGATTCTACTCAACCTTTCATTCAAAATTTACACAACTTGATGAGAAGGTGAAAGATATCTTTGAGGTATCCTTCATGAGAAAGTATATCTCATTGCTCTATAAATGCATAAGGAACATAACCTTTCCCATTCCAGCATTACCCCGCTGAAAAATACAGCTATTTAAAAAGTAAGTCTCTGGTTGTTTTGACCACCTTTTTTCAGAGAAAACTATGTAAACTAAAAATATAGAACAGATAATAATGTTCCTGAGAGATTTTCAAATTACAATTACAAGAACTGTAATACGCAAGTTGGATATGATCACTTTTTCTGACCAGGAATTCTATAACGTAACAACTCTCACAATGTCTTTCTCTACAAAAAGCCTGTTCTTGGGCATACACATGAAGGATGGATTGATGTACCTTCTCTATCTTATAATAAATTGTCAAAATACCTGAAAATATTGTCCATCAAAGACAAGGACAAAGCCGTATTTTCTTCTTCTACACTGTATAGCACATTAAATCTTCCAGAGCTGGAGTTCACTTCCCCATAGCAGACCTCATGGTGCTGTGCTTTGCACTGGCAGCTAGAAAGGTATTGATGACACGCCAGTGGTTTGGTTCCTTAACCTCCTAAGATGGTAAAATGGCAAAAGCTTACTAAGGATTCACAGAGGGATCTTTGTGTTTGCAGCGGAAAACCTGCTGGGGAAAATTTAGTCCCTTCATTTTCTAACTCATTGCAGTAATCACCACTAGGTACTAAATTCCAAAACCAGCTGGACTGGAAAGGTGTGATGCTTCACATGTTTCTATTGTCACAGCATGATGAGGAAACCACTGTGAATTATAATTATTCTCATTTTACAATTAAGGAGTAATCAAAAAATGTGTTCCACACTAATGAGAGACTTTTTGAGGAGAAAGAATAAGCTTGTCTCCTTGTGCTTCATTCAGAGATAAGTGTTCTTCTGTATAATTTTAATTTTAAAGTTTAGTTTTATTGATTTCATGTACAACAGTTGTGGTTTTCAGAATTACACTCTATGGCTGACATTATCATAGAATATAAAGGGCTAGATTATTTTACACTGATCAAGTACCATGCTTTTTAAGGTTCCCAATAAAGCTATTTATCAAAAGAAATCTAGTTCATAACTAGAGGTTTAGAAAAGGAAAACATTTAATGTGATTCAAAACCTGGGTTACACATACATCTTTATGGGAAGAAAGTGCTCAATCACGTAATTTATCAGCAAAGGGAGAAGAATTTTTAGTACTGATGATGATGCAATTGGGAATTTCACAAATTTGTTCAATGCTTGCAATTTTACCCTAGAGGTAGTCCTTCCACAATGCCATATTCTGTATGAAAAGTAGCTGTGGTTTGGTGTTTATTTGTATGATCAATCAATGGTCTCCACACAATTACCATACTAAACCTTGTTCTAGAAAACAGTATCTAGAAAAAACAGCACATATGCACTTGTTTTCCCAACATATATAGAAAAACTATTATGAACACCAACAAGAGAAAGTCATATTTCATAATGAAGATTACATTAGAAACCTGGATTTCACTCGTGTGATGTGTAACTTTTTAGGGCAAAGGAAAATTTAGGGTATTTCAAAGAACACAATAACAATGTGTTCTAAAATACATGTTAAATTCCTTAAGTTATCATTACCCTTTCTATCTCTTGGCTTACGCTCATCTGACCTTAGTCCTTCTAGAAACAAGCGCCTAAAGGCAAAGACCAAGTCCATGTCTCTTGCAGCAGAACCTTAAAGAAATGACTAAAATTAGTAATTAGATATAGTCAAATATTAAATATCCCTTGAGGTATCTGCATGGTCTATAGTTTCACTGCCCAAGTCTACATAGATTCAGTGATCTCAGCATTGAAGTAGTATTAAAATATTACTCAAAAGACAGTCAAGTGTTGTCACACATCAGTACCTAATTAGAGGTAAACTTTTCTGTCTGCCAAGATAACACAGCAATAAAAACCCTCCTAACATTAAGGCAAAACCAGATCGTTAGCTACCAGACAGATGTTGGTTTTACAATCTTTATTACAACTCTCTTTCCAAAACTGGCTAAAAAGTGTTCACAAGCACAAGCACAAGTGATGATAAAAATTCTAAGAGATCTGGTAGTATGTCATTCACACATGTTTTCCTTTTTCGTGAACCTATTCATGGCTCCACTTTTATCACTTTAAATCCTAAATATTCATGACAGGCACAGCAGGCCCATCCATACACTAGTCTGTTCACTCACTATACTGAGTTACAATCTTTAAAGACAAACCAGAAATTTCTCTGCTACTGGTCTGATAGAGTGAGCTAAAGAAACCTGTTAGAAAACTCCCAAGTTCTCTTCACCATTTTGGGATGTGTTTTCCATTTGCCCAGCCTATTCGTGGTATGATCTTGTGTCTTAGTACAAGGCATACTACAGTTCTCTATGCCTTTGAGAGAACAAGTTTTCATATTCCTATTGGCATGGAAAAATTACTTCATGTCACAATCACAGTGGTAAATGACGTACCAAAATAAAGGACATTGGAGACGGGATCTTTTTCCTGAATGTCTTTTTCAGTCATGCTGATATGACTTCTCATCTTGCTGAAGAAGCCAGTTATTTCCCACTAATCTGTTTCTCCATGTCCAAGAATTATGTCCTGCACTTATGTATAAAAAGACAGTTTTACTCTCTCTCAAACCCTTATGTCCTATTCCCCCTACAGTGTAATGGGTCTTTCCAGTTCCTAAAACCTGAATACCACAACTCCAAAGCCCTAGTGGAAATGTGGTGCACACTGCAGCCTAGGAGATGTAGTGATGAAGAGCCTGGGGATAGGAATTGAACGCATCTCTTGGACAGCATTTTACCCTACAAAAACACATACCCCTCACATGACAAACTGTAAGGGAACAAGTGCCTTAGCCTCCTTGCTTCCAATATCCACTCCATGGTTTCTTTGTGAGTATTCCTAGTCACACTACCAGTGTCTGTAAATTCAGACATTAAGAGAAACAAGACACAGGAGGGCACAGATTTGAAAGTCTGCATCATCACATCCAGTATAAGGAATGGGGGTGCTACTATATACATAGACAATAAATGCAGTTTCTGTTGGTATTCACAGGGATTTATGAGATTTATGACTAAAAGAGGAGAGTGCTTAAGCCTCTGAAAGTTGATTAGGATGTTTTCCTCTCTGTCTAAATCTTATTGCTTACCAACAAGATGCTAAAACAGCAGATGCAAAGGCAACCAGAAGGTGAAGTTTACCTGGAAACAAACATCATGCTTTGTACACTATGGCAGCACAAAAACTGTCTTGTACCTCCATGCAGCTAAGAGCAGAGCTGACACTGGAGGACATAAACATTTGTTTCCCATAAAAACCTAAGATCCAAGACTGGATCCATGATGTGTTGAATGTCTTCTGAGCCCTTCACTACAACAAAAACATGGAGGTGCTGAAACAAGTCCAGACTAACAGCAACTAAAAAAGTGAAACAGAGCTGGTAAAGGGTCTGGAGCACAAGTCTTATGAGGACCAGTTGAAGAAGTTGGGGGATGTTTATTCTGGACAAAAAGAGACTCAGAGGAGACCTTACCCCTCTCTAGAACTAGCTGAAAGAAGGTCATAGTGGCATAGGGGTCACTCTTTTCTCCTCAGTCACAAGAGACAGGATGAGAGAAAACAGCTTCAAGTTGCACCAGAGATGTTTAGATTGGAAAAAATTCTTCATAGAAAGGATTGGCAGGCATCTGATGCTCAAAGACCAGTAAGGCAGAAAAAGCTTTTAGCTTACTAAAACCAGAATCAGTGAAAGTTTTGCTATCAAAGCTGTTAGATGCATGCATAATTACACACTAGTATAAATATATAGTATAAATATACTAGTATGTGTACTTTATATGTACAGCATGTATAAAAATACTAGTAGCACTGTATTCACCATCATAAAGGGGAGGGAGAACTTCCATCTTTCCAAAGTGTAAGGCTAAAAATTCAGTACACATAGGCCCAAGGAAAGACAGTTTTTAGAGAATAAACGCAGCTGAAAAAGATATTAGGATATTTTGGTTATGAAAAAACCCAGAATCAATGAGATCAAAGGCAGCCTAAATAAATATCATCCCCCACATGACATTATGTCTACAGAGTGATGTCAAAATGTTGAGCCTTCCAACAGAGTACTTTTTGTGGGATTCCTATCTTCTTTTCTGTTAGAGCCAGAATTAAATGCTCAAGAGCTAGTGTTTTGTCTTTGGACTCAGATGTTTATTAATTCTTATCTATGTTACAGTCTCACAAGCCATGAGTTCTAGCTAACCAAGTGAAAAATGGCTCCATCTCTATCTCTCTACAAGGCCTTTTAAGACCAAACTATCCAATTATGAAATGACACCTAAATTATTTTTACTTCTAACCCAATAACCAACCACCTGTGGTCCGCAATGCAGATTTTTCTATCCAATTACAAAATACCACCCAAACCCATGAAGAAGAAGGTGAAAAAGGAGGACTTAGCCTACGCCCTAAAACCTCCATCTTGCTTTATATATATTACTAAATACTAAAACCTTAAACTCTAAGTTTTTCACCATGTGATATTATACACTTCTATTCAAACTACACACCCATAATCCCAGTGCTTTCATTCAATTTTGGAAGCCCTTTCCAAGGCCTGAGGTCAAATGTAGTGTTTTCCTGGGGGTCAGTGCCTGTCAACACAGAGAGTTTAAAATTCTCAGTACCCAGGGTTCCAACAACCTACTACATGTACCTCTGTAGCACACCTGAAGAAAGACAACCAGTTTATTTTTACAGAGATATCTCAGTATACTTGAAAGAGTATTGTTCTTTAGAATATCACCACAGGTTTAGTCCTTAAAAGTTAATAGCCAATCCCCAAAGAGACACACGCCTCTCAGGCATATGTGCACTGGCAACTTTCTCCTTACACCTGCCCAAACAAAAGACAATTAGTTTACAGGCAGAGAGACAGCCAGATTGTACAGCATTTCCTAAAGGCCCTTAAAGGACTTCTGACTTATGGGAAGATGTAATCAACCCACGAGTAAAGCAGACTCCACAGCTCATGTGTCTTTCCCACTTTTTATCTAGCTGAAACAGCACATCTACCTTCTCCAGCAGACACACTTTTTCTTGGAAGACAAGAAGAGAAAAAGGACAGCTTTATGCAGACTAGATAAACATGCACCTCATAAGCACAGTCAAGCTTACACTAATTAGAGAGCTCTAAAGAATACAGCTGCTTGTTTACAATTATAATGTTTAAAGATTGTTAAAAATCAAGTTCTTTTGGAGCAGACCAGGATCTTTTCAGTTTAAAAAGGAACCATACAGTAGAGAAAATTAAACTGATCCATAGCCATCTATCAGTAGATCTATTCTGTCTGTAAAATTGTTTTTGAGATATATAGATCCCTCCTTGAAAACAAAGTAATTGTCTTTCAAGCCCCAAAGATGATTCATTCTGGAAAATGAGCACCAGAGAATATCAGCTGAAACCCATGTTGAGCAAGAACATTAACTCTAGATATTAGAAATGTTAATCCTATTGGGAACTTTGCTAAAGTTAGTGCTTCCAGGTGCACAGATCTCTTCATGGCTCTTTTTCACAGTTTCCTCTTTCATTAAAAATAATGGATTTCTATATCACTGAGAAGATACACAGAGATCTGTAAAACACAGGAGTACACAGACCATACTCCAAAGGCCGAACATTTAACAAAACAAAACTGAGCACAGGATTTATAGCATGTACTTTCTATATTACGGGGTTTGGATCCTAGTGAATAAATGCATTAACAGCGACTAAAAAAGTGAAACTGGAAAAAGCAGCAGCTTATCATATCACTTTTTCTGTTTCCACACCACTTCCATACAAAACTGGAAGACTGTCCAACACATAGGAGCTGACCTAAAGCCAGTCCTGGCAGCAAACACAGAACTGGACAACCATGCCTGCAAGACAGAAGCAAAATTTACCAGCTTGCATGCACACTATCCTTTCTTTCCGTAATAACAGCTTCTTGAGATAAGGATTTGCAGCAAGAAGTTCCTGCCCCACCAGAAATTTCTGGCTTCTGCAGCAGTAGTTTGCAGCACTGGATTGTGTTAAAACCTGCAGTGCCTGCATTTAAACCGGATCAGCTTCTGCCTAAAGATGAGGCATTACAGTGTCCTCAGAATTTTGTGTCTCTAAGACACATTTTACTCTTTCTAAGTGGTTATGGTCATCTTTCAGTTGCAGACTGCAACTCTGTAAATTCACAGTTGGAAGGTCTAAGAGCAAAGGAGTCAATGGAAAACCCAGAACTCACTGCAAGCAGTGAAATGAATGGACAAAGCATATAAAGGCCAAACTCAAAAGAACCACTTTGCTATACGGTTTAGATACTAGTGATTATGTGCACAAGAACAAGAAGATCTCAGAATTTTACAAAAGCATGTGGTTGAGTGTTTAATTTCCTTCATTTAAGGGAGGAAAAGCTAATCTTGAACAAAAGTAAGAAGTTGCAGGATCTTCCCAAAAGCTGCTTCAACAGTTTGGCTACTGCATTTAAATGCATGCAAAGCCTCACTTTGTTGTTGCTTCAGTGCTTTACAATTCTTGAATGCAAAAGGTTATGTGATCAGAAATGATGTTATGTCAATTCATAGCCTTTAATTTATTTCTTAACCTCTCCCAAAGTCAAAATACAAAGACACACAAAATACAAAGACATGCTGGGTAGGTGGTAAAAACCTCTTATAAACAATTAACTCCCCCAACTTCTAGAACCTGACACTTTGTAGTTTAATTTGATGCCCTTAGGGTTCTTTATTGTGTGGAATAGGGAATATTCACACCTTTTTATAGCAACTCATTATTTTACTGGCCTCTATCTTATCCCTAACAGCTTTTTTCTTTTTTTCATGTACAGAAGCAACTGTCTGCCTTTAATTTTATTTTTGAGTTGTTCAAACGTTCCCTTTTGTCTAAACTGCAATTTTCTTTACACAGAATCATAATGAAATTACATATTGACATAGTGGGCTTTTGTGGTGCTCTCAACAAGAAAGTAGAGAAAAAACCTCTATTTTATTTTTTTTAAACACTACTACTGAACAACATACAAAGATAGTTAATATAAGTTCAGGAGAAAAATCATCACTTAGAAAATAGAAGGAAAAGAGGGTTCAGAAGGTGAATGTCTTGCTTAATATAAGAGTAATTATGAAGACCTGCAATATGTCTGAAGCGACATTCTGTAGGTCAAAATGTCTTATTCAAGCTTATAGGCTAGATTTGCAAGTGGAATTTAGGCAATATCCATCTCATAGATGGCTGGTGCCCAGTTTCTTTTATGTTCCTTTTGTTTCATATATAGATAGAATTCATAACCTAAAAAAATTATCATTAATTATCAAAAAATACATTGATTCAAGTTGGTCATTGAATGTGTTGAACGTGGCAGGCAAGAGACTCTAATCCCACTCAGAAAGAAAATTTAACGGTCTAACCATAGATTAGAGGGAGGCATTGTCTTCTGTTTGGGATTAATGGCTGCAAATCCATGTGTCTGAGACAAGTTGTATGGTCTCCTTCCTCTCTCAGGAATTCACTGCTGCAAAATGTTGTGGATATCAGAGGCATATTAAAATCCAAAAATAAATTGGATAAATACATTGGGAGAAAAATTTCAAAGCCCAAATTCTACTTTTGGGCCAGAAAGTCTATACTGGAACAATATATTGAGGAAGTATCACTACATTTCTCCCTGCCTTTCTTTATGTTTTCACAAGCACTGACCATCTTCAGAGGCAGATGCTGAATAACAGACTATTCCGATACTTGAAACTATAAATATATCCTGAAAAGTTTTATGGTCCTCTGGGCTGACGAAATGGCAGTAGAACAGAAAAATCCCAAGGAAGATGGAAAAAAGATGACCTTACACACTTGGTTCTTAGATGTGTTCAGGATACTTGGGATATTTGTTTAGAAAAGATTAATGATTGCAGTTTCCAAAAAAACTGGGCAAGATCATCGCATAGAAGACACTCTCTGCTGGTTTCAGATGGGGTAGAGTTAATTTTCTTCACAGTGGCTGGTATTCACTGTTTTGGATTTTTGCTGAACACGTTTTATAATGAAGAGATGTTTTTTCCTACTGCTGAGCAGGGCTCACACAGGCCTATTCTGTTGTTTGCATGGCCACAATGGCAAGGAATTTGGGAGTGCATGGGAGGTTGGGAGGGGACACAGCCAGGACAGGTCACCCCAACTGAATAAAGGGATATTCCAGACCATATGGCATCACACTCAGTACATAAATTAGGGGCAAGAAGGCAGAAGTGGAGAATACTTGGAGTTTGTCTTCCCAAGAAATCCTTACTTGTGATGGGATCCTCTCCTGGAGATAGCTGAACACCTGCCTGCCCACAGGAAGCCCTGAATGAATTCCTTGGTTGCTTTGCTTGAGTGCACGGCGTTTTTTATCCCTGTTAAACTGTCTTTATCTCAACCCATGAGTTTCCCAGCTTTTACCTTTCTGACTCTCTCCCCCATCCTGCAGGTGGGGAAGTGAGCAAACAGTCCATGATACTTCTCGGTTCATTAGTGGTTAAACCAAGATATAACCTGAAGAGCTGCCAAAATATTACAAAAAAAATTTATAGCAATGAAGACCAGAAAACTGTTGTTGAAATCTCACATGGTCTATTTGAAAAAAAAACCCAAAAAAACAAGCAAACCCAATCTGGTTCACACTTAAGTCAGACATTTCAGAACACTGCAGTCAAGTTGGTTTTATTCCCATTTTTTTCATAAAAAATAATGAGTCATGTACATGTATAAATCTGGACTTGTGAAACATCCTTTCAGAAAAACATACACAACACAGAGATCAGAAAAGGGTTTTTTTCTGTTACTGTTCTTCTCTGTTCCATGTTTGCTAGCCATCTGGAATTCATACTAATTTATTTTAACACCTGCAGAAGTTGTTTTATTAGCTACCTAAAAGCATTGAGCTATTGAGTTTCTTGAAGTGTCCTCCAGTGCAACTTGCTGGATGCAAACTAATTAGTATGTGTGCCAGCACATCAGCAGCATGTGGAGGAGTGCACATTGACCTGAGCAGCAAGCCAGCATCACCTTACAGACGTGACCAGAGAAACAAAGCTCAGATCACCCACCCCCCATAAAATCAACATCCTTTTGTCTCTGTCCACAAATAGTCTGCCTATTCTATAAGGCAGAGAGAACAGGTAGCAAGCATCTTATTCTTGCTCATTTTGCATTTCTAACAACACACAGGAGTCGGTAATCACACAATTCATTAGTGAGCCAGAACTAGCTCAACAGAAAACAGGCAGAGCCACAGCAGGTCTCTCCCTGCCAAACTCACTCTGTGGGAAAGGCAAACTTCTTATATATTCCCAGTCTCCTATTGAATCTGGTCCCCAAAGAAGTTGTGGAGCATTGGGTTGAATTTATATTCTCCTAGATAAATTATAATGAACATTATGCAGTAGTAGGAACAACTTGCAGAGATGTGTAAATTACTGTGACTTTTACAGCCTTATTTTTTATAGTCCAATGTCAAGACGAGTAACAATATAGTATATCACTAGAAATAGAAAAACTGCAATTAAAATTTCCTGGTGACTCTTTGTCCACAAATGCAGCTATGGTGCACAGGAAAGTATTATTAGCTCCAGCACAGGTTGCATTGCTCTACCTACATGTAATAAAAACTACAGTGGTTGCAGTGTCTCAGGAACCTCTTCCTGCTTCACCTGGCCAGCCCTGACACTGGTTGCAGCAACGGTACAGTTCAGTACCCTGAGGTACCTCCCCAGTCCTGTGGGCTCTTGGTCCTGCAGAAGCATGAGCAGAGATGAGGAATAAAGCAAGGACGCCGTCAAGGTTTCTGCCACTAGAGTTTATTGGTGCCCTGTAACGCACAACCTCGCCTCCAGAGAGTCTGCTTCGGCAGAGTGCAAACTACCCCGGTGCAACAGCTTAAATACAGGGGAGGAGAAAGGGGAGGAGTTGAGCAAGGGACCAATCAGGTAAAGGTAGGGAGTGGCTCTGCATATGAAAGACAGACAGGGGAACCAATCAAGGAGGAGAAGAACGGAACAGCTGGGATCCTACCCAATCACTCGGTGACCTCATTAGAACTTTCTAGACCCAGGGTGAGGCCTCGAAGCGATAGATAGGACCAGGGGGTTACATAATGGGTGATTGACAGCTAACTGTAACTGGGGTTAAACCATAAGGGAAATGACAAAGGGGGATACATGGAACAAACCATTATAAAATACAGAGAACGATACAAGAATAAACCATGAAAACATACATTAAACAAGTAAAGCAAAAAACAAAAAACACACCACTACAAAAAACTGTATTTTCCTCTCTTTACAAACGCATGTAAGATGTGTCCATCGTCAGTTCTCAAAACAAAATTCTCAAAAAAGAACCTTTGTCTTTGTGCCTTTATTATTATATTTCTATTATTATATTTGAAAGACAACATCAGGATGTCATTTCAAGTGGCCAGACAATAGTTCTCAGTCAGAAGTCAGAGACTAATTTGCTCTCTTCAACCTTTGCTTTGTTGACCTTGTCCACACAAAAATACCTCTCTAAAAGTCAAATTTTTCCACAGGTATGGAAACACCAGAGCAGATTGGATTATCTTTGCAAGGATGTCGGGAAGCCAGAAAGATTACGTCTTCTTCACACTTACCCAGCAATTCTCACTTTCAGTGAGAAAGTATAGCAAGCACAAGTATGTCTCCAACATTATACTCTTTGAGAAATATTTTAATGTCTTTTCCCTCCTTTTTAACCCCTAAAATTTTGGTTTCTACATTTCTGTCCATTGTTAGCCAATAAGGACAAGTATGAAATACATTCTGCTCATTTCAAACAGCTGAGGGCACAACAGCCAAGACTGTTCCAGGTGTCAAATGAAAATTAGAATTCTGCTTTTATGCAATATGCTTTAAAAAAGGTTTGTCTTCATTCAGAAATTAACTCCAAGGAGCTAAAAAATTATTAAGAATCTAGCTTGATTTAGCACATTTCTTTCCTTTTGAATATTAGTTTTATTACCGCAGCTGGCAACTGAGACACTTTTCATCTATATGTGGTTTGACCCCATCTTGCATCAGGCAAACTAGTGATCTAGAACAAATTCTGGCAAGCAAGACATAACCTCAAGATGTACAGTATATTACATTATTGCTCCCTGAGACAAAAAAGGAAAAAACACTAAGTGACACATTCTTTCACACTGCCAAATGAAAGCAAAAATGTTCACAATGACTGAACTAACCAAAGAAATCTGCACTTTATATCTTCTCAGAAGTTCCTAGAGATCTTTGGAAAATAAAATTATCTTTTTCTTTTTTAAGCATAAGGGTTTCTGAGGTAAAATTACTCTGACATTTAAAACTTCAAACCAGAAAGGTATTTCTTTCATTTTAAGTGCAATTTACCCCTGGCTTAGGAAATATACATTTAGTTGGATCAGGATCTCCACATGGATGCCATAGCCAGTTCTCCTCAATGGAAAGCAGAGTTCACTAGTTTTTTCAGATCTCTGAAGGGAAAAAATCAATGAAAGGACTTTCATCTTACATAAGTGAAGTAAGAACAGATGGGGCTTAAGAAAATAACCAAAGCTATTTAATGAAAAAAGTCAAGTAAATGAGGCAGAGAATTACCCAGATGCAGTCCCTATGACTGATCTTGCATCAAAATCTTAACGCTCCTATCTTATTCTGGTATTTGTAGTTTTTACAGAAACAGGAAATTACACAGCTTATGTAACATGTATTATTTATTGTCTACACCTCAGGCAAAGGTAGCAGTATGGTGCCACAAGAGTCTCAGGCATTTTAAATCCTGGAAGCTCCCCACCTGGCCCATCTTCTGACACTGTCTTCTGCACTGGCTCTGTGTGGTTAAGATGTTGCAGGAAGCAAGCAGTGTAAAACCCATATATTTTAGTGGTGGCAATAGCAAAATATTTCACCCTAGTCACATCCTCGTTCATTGTGCAATGGAAACAATGTAGTTACTAGCACAAGAAAAAGGACAAGAAGGCACAAAGAGGGGCAGTTAAAATTTGTGACAGTTCAGATGGGCAACAGGCTTCAATTGCTCTGGACTTGTACCAGCACAACTGAGATAGCTGGCACATGACATGGAACACATGAACTGTTGGTTTGGGCTAAAATCAAATGTCATAGCTGCATCTCTAGAGTCTGTGGTTTTCCCAAAGAAACACAGAAAATCTGAGTCAAAGTTAGAATGGCCATCTCAGTGCCTAGACACCCGCTCACTAGAGCTTTTTTTAGAGAACAAAACCAAAACAAAATCCCCAACCAAAACCAAACCAACAAACAAAAACCACAACACTCAAACACCCCTCATTTTCTTCTGCACGACAGTCTTGCACAAGCAGCAGTTTCATTGTCATCAGTGATATGAAAAGATCTGTGAGTAAGGCTAGGGTGAAAGTTTTTTTGGCCTCCACTAATGAAAACAAAGTACCGTAAGGCCTATTACTCTACCTATTACACTCCTTAAAAGTCACCATGCCATTTCCTGTATTGGAACACTACATCAAAGTAAGCATGAACATCAGTCCTTGCCTGAGTTCCTAACATTTCTGACTGATGTTTCTCAAAAATGGGTCATACCCCTACATTTGATAGGAGGACCACAGAGCTCTCTGCCTAGGCTCACTGAATAAATGTGAAAGAGTAATACAAAGAGTGAGTCCTAAGGTGACTGTGTTCTGAGTATTCCTTTTTCTCTGTGAGAAGACACATAAAAATTAGAGAGGATATTAGAGATGCACCTTAAAATCTCATCAGTTTGAGTATGACCAGGTTAATGTTACAAAGAATCACCCCTCAACACAATTACCCAAAATCCTCTTACTTTCTTTTGCATAACTCTCTTTCTTAAAAGACTAATTTAATTTTTGTCTTAATTGGATATCATGCAGCTTCTCATGAAACACCAGACTTTCCTAAGATGGAAGAAAAGGAGCAGTTTAAAAAAAAAAAAAAAAGAAAAATCTAAGCTCACATTTGGAATTCAGTTTATGCATAAGTATAGAAGACATTCAAATCTTAAAAAGATAGTCTATTATTTATGCTCATTTTAGAGTTTCTATTTTAAGAGGATTTCAAGTGATTTTAAATATGTCACTGTATGTTAGACCACTACATGGTGTAAAAAAATATCAGCAATGAAAAAAGAAGTTTGAGTTTGGTCTCCTGATTGTGAGCAAAAATACTGTCTTCACGGAAGTACAACAGGGGTATGAAAAAACATAATGCAGTCAAACTCTCATTTATATAGTAAGAATAATGAACTGAAGGGAATATCTGACAGTTCTGATAGAAGAGTCATGGCAACATTCACAAGATGCTTTTATAACCAAATTATTTATTAATTGGGTTATCTATCCATCTATCTTCCTAACCACTTATTTCCATTCTACAAATGGGAAAACCCAAAAGTTTAAAGGCACAAACTAATTACATAACTCAGGTGATGGTTATCTCTTGTTTGCAAAGGATGCTAAACTTTCCGTAGAGGAAAACCAGGATGTGAGCAGAAATTACCTCGTGTCAGTGGAGGCTGACTCTGTTTCTGATGTTGTGTTAACAACACACAGCCTTACAAAGGGAAATAGTCCAGAGCCAACAAAACAATCATCAGGGCATCAAATCTATTTAGCACAATAAAACAGCAAACACAATTCTTGCAATTATGCATTGGAATCCAGGTGGACTCCTTCAACAGCTTAACTAACAGAAAGAAACAATGCAAAAAAAAAAAATTGCTGCATTCTGGTGTATATTGTTCACAGAATTGGATAAAAAACCCAAGGCAGTTCATTACAGTGGGTTCAGTACAAACAAATAACCATGGTCCATGGAGCTCTCAAAGTAACATGTCAGAAGGATGAGACCAGCTTTTGTCTAACAGTGAATTTCAGTTCTCAGGATGGTAGGAGTATAGCTGAAATACTGATAAACAAATGTTACTTTTATTCTCATAATACTAAAGCTTGTCAAATTATTTTGTTTATTTCCACCTTGAGATTGCACTGTGTATGAGCAATCAGGAATCAGCTCTGCTTCCTGGGTATTAATTAATTTTCAGGAAATACGACAAACAAATTTTCATATCAGAACCACACAGTAAACCTGAGATTTAATGTTTTATTCATCACCTTTGCCTAGTGCTTTCACCTGTGTCTGTAGAAAAGCACCTGTCATGGTCTATCATACAGATGGAAAGAATATTTCACTCAATTATGGAACTCTTCCATTTCTGCAAGCATTAAAAAGGAATAAATGTCTTCTCCAGATTAGGAAATGCAGTTGCCATTAGTCTTACTGGAATATCTCAGTCACCATCTCTTTTCTTATTAGCACTGGACTTCATTTACAAAAATGTGCTTTCAGAAAGTTGCTGTCAAAACAATGACAACACAGGCAGATACAGAGTGACCTAAGAAAGAGAGCGAGATATAGTACAGCTCTTCTATGGCATGATGCAGAATCATCCAAAATGTAACCAAATACACTGATAAAGGATGTTAAAATTACTTGAGACCACTTTGCAACTTTCTGATTCTCTGATATTCACAAGGGATTAACAAGGACTTCCATAAATTGGACAGTCCTTATTTTCAAATTCAGAGCAGTATCACCAAGATGCTCTAACTGCTGGTTTTTACCACATAACCTGCTCATGATACACATTCCCAACTCCCAACCCCACCTCTGATTCATCCCAAATATTGGGATGGGGTAGACGGAGTACCTGTATAAACTACCTCACAAGGACATTTTTCAGTCTGACACAGGCTTCTGCATGCTGCCCTGAGCCTTCCACTCACTACATTCAAGCCCAGAGGAATTTGCTCTTTTTTTTACTACTTTTTTTTAGTGACTACATCCCTGAACAGATAGCCAAAAACAACTTACCTCTATCAAACAGACTGGAAATTTTATCACTGACACTACATCGCCAGTGGTAGTAGACAATGTGGAGAATTGAAGCATTGACTAACTATTCCCTCTAATGCTCAGGTATATCAAGAAACAGTGCAGAGAAGCCCACATGAATATATTTCTTACAGATAGCTAACCAAAATCTTTCGGTTAAGCTCAATATTCTGGCCAGTATCTTTAAAATACCCCCAAGTAATTCCAAATATATAAACAAAAAATAGCAGTGAAGCAAGTAATATTACATTCCACACCTAGTTTTCAAAGTAATACCTGATACTTTGGTGGATAAGGATACATTAATGCTCACAATAAAGCAACATAAGAATAAATAGAAAATAACTTATAGATTTCATGTGTGTTTAAGAGTTCTAGTTACAAGAACTATTTGCTCTTTTATGAAAAAAACAGCAATAGTTGTAACAGGCAAAAAGCCATAACCTTACTAACAATCTTGTTATTGCAAGTCTCTAACTTCCACTTAGAAGCAAGACAAACATCTTATAAAGCTAATTCTGCCCCCTTTCTGATCTCATTTCCTGTGAGGATCTAGTGTTATTAGAGTGTTGGTAATTTTCATGTATTAGCAGAGCTACATTCTGAATATCCTACAAAGAACTTTTCTAAGCTCAAATCACCTTTCTACCCGTAAGTGCCCATTTTTTGTAACACTTTTACAGATGTAGCCTCATAAAAGCTGGCAACAGGATATGAAGGAAGAATGAAGCCTATTTTACCGCAGAAACACTCTGCTATATCCAAATACAAAACTTGTGAATCAGCTAATAGCTGGATGTCAAAATTACCTCAAAGGATAAGAAGGACCTACAAGGATAATAAAAAGTATTTTATATACTAAAATATATACTGAACCCAAAGGCTGCCTAGTGAAAAACTGATTCCAGAAATTATCAGTCAGTGATAAAAGCTTACCAGAAATATTTCCACTTTATAGTAATTTTAATCAGCTTATAGGAAACAGTTTCCTATAAAAGAGTAGGGCTTAATACAATCCAAGTTCTTTGATTCAGAGCACACTTAAGAGAATGGCAACCAGTAGTGGAAGTCTGGTGTCTTTAAGTTTTAGCTATCAACTCGTGAAACCACTAGAGCACAGACAAAGTCAGGGGTTTTCAAAAATGAGACAGAAATGAGCAACAACATGGAAACTTACACATTCCAGAAAGACAGAAAATAGATCTGCGGCTTTCTGACTAATTTTTTTCATGGGAGAGAAGCCAGAACTTTCAGCAATGCTTCTTCAGGTCAGCATACAGGGGAACTGCCTCTTATGATTCCTCTCTTGCCTAGATTGCCAGGCATTTCAAAGCTTCATTGTATTTCCCTAGGGATTTGATGCCCTTATAATGCTTTTAGAAGTCCTAAAAAAATTAGAAGTGACTGTTACTAAATTAATTTTCCACTTCCCATCTCTCATCCATATCTCTTCTCTGTGAAAATGTAAAAATAAACTGAGCTGCAGCTGAACAATAATGTCTCTATTAGACTGGTTGAAAGTGCCAAACCTAAACCAGTGTGTTGTTTGGGTTTGTTTTGTTGGTTTTTTTTCCCAGCAGCTTGCATTCAGTCAATCTAAAGTAGAAATCTAAGGAAGAAAATACAAACATTTTATATTTCCAGTTCATTAAACAGCTTATTAAAAAATATGTTTCTTAGTCATAGTCACAGATAATACATCTAATACACTGACTTCCTTCTAGTACTACTACAAGGCTGAGGAAACCAGAGTTGACACTTTTGCAGCTCAGGCAATCACAACCCAGACGTCCTGAGCAATATGGTGGGAAAATGACTCCATTAACATTTTTGCTAATTCTACTCATGCTTGATTCTGTCATGTTGACTTTCCATGCATTACTAATTCAAGGACTAAACTCTGTTCCCATAAATGCTCACAAAAGGCTGATCTTTGCTGTATGGGTGATAAAATCAAGCAAGCATCTAACCTAGCCTGTGAAAGAAGAATCATCTAATGAAGCATGGTCATATTCCAATACTACTTGCATATTCCAATGAGAAAAAGCAAGTATAATCTTGTACCTTTTCAGATGAGATGGGCAATCACAAAATACAGGTAGGAAACTGAGTTGTTCCCAGCAAGTAACACAAAATCATAGTCTGAGTAGCATTAGAAGGGACCTTAATATTTCATTTAGTCCAACCTCCATGCCCAAGGCAAGGACATCTTCCACCGGATCAAGCTGCTCAAAGCCTCATCCAGCCTAATCTTAAAGACTTCTGGGGATGGGGGTGTCTACTTCCCTGGGCAATCTGTTTCAGTGTCTTACCAAATTTACTGTAAAAAATGTCTTCCTTATATCCAATCTAAATCTATCCTCTTTCAATTTCAGAAAGCCTGTCTCTGTCTTTCTGCTAACTCATCTCCTTCATATATTGAAAAATTGCTCTAAGTTCTCTCTGCAGCCCTCTCTTTTCCAGGCTTGGACTACCCCAGCTCTCTCAGCCTTTCCTCACACAAGAGATGCTCCAGCCCTGATTCTTTTTAGGGCTGTCAGCTGAGCCCACTCCCAACAGGAGTTGTCCCCTTTCTTGTAGTAGGGACCCCAGAGCTGGACATTGGTGAGGTCACACAAGAGCAGAAGGCAAGAATTACCCCCTCCTCATCATGCTCACTTTGATGGAGCTCAAGATAAGATCAACTTTCTACACTACAAGTGCAAATTGAGAGCTTACACTTAATTTTTCATCTACCAGTCTTCCTTTAAGTGTTGCCATCAATCCAGTCACCTCCTAACAAATACTGATATTGGTCACTGCCCACACAGGCCACTTGGTTTTCTCTCCATCTCTATCCACAAACTTGCTTAAGATGCACTCCTTCCCACTATGTTGATGTGAAGATAATGAACAGTATTGGTCCCAATATGGACTCCTGAGGGACAGCATCCAGTGTTTTTTTCTATTTAGACACTGAGCTTTTGGATTAGCAATTACATCTGCTAGCTGCCTCAGGACTCTAGGATACATCTCATTCTGTCCCATATTTTTAAGTTTTTAGGTGGTCTTGAGCCTGATTTCTTATGGTAGATGTGACTTCATTCCTCTGGTTCCTCCCTTAATATGCAGAGACTTGATAGCAGCAAGAAGAGAATTATCAGTGAAAACTCAGACAATGCAGTTCTTGAACACCTCAGTGTCTCCATGTCAGTTGTCTCACTTATTAGGGGTGTGTGGAGTGGTGCCTTTCTTTTCTCACTGACGTAACCCGTGGAAGCCCTTAGTATTTCTCACACCTTTGTAAAATTTAGCTCCAGATGTGCCTTAGCTTTCCTGATCCCAGACATCTACCTGCTCTGGCACAGGGCTCCTCCAGGGGCTGCAAGTGGACCTATACATCCCTATGGACCTCCATGGGCTGCAGGGCACAGCTGCTTCACCATGGTCTGCACCAGGGGCTGCAGGAGAATCTCAGCTCTGGTGCCTGGAGCACCTCCTGCCATCCCTCTGCACTCACCTTTGTGTCTGCAGGGCTCTTGATCCTCTCACTTTGTTCTTCTCTGGCCACAACTACAACTGTGCAACAATGGTTTTTTCCTTCTCCTTAAAGAAGTTATCCAAGAAGGGTTACCATTACTTCTAACTGGGCCAGCCTTGGCCAGTGGCACATCCATCTTGAAGCTGCCCGGGATTGGCTCTGCTGAACACAAGGAAGCTTCTGGCAGCTTCTCACAGAAGCCACCCCTGTAGGACCCCCACAAACAGCCCCACTACCAAAACCTGGCATGCAACCTAATACAGGAGGCAAACAATAGCAACCAGTTTTCACTACCTTTTTTTCCTTTTTTTTTTTTAATAACAAAACCTTTCAAACAATGTACTTCTTGAAAGAGGTATTCCTGAGAGATTTGGAATTACACATCAAAAGTCTTTAAAACAATTCAGCTCTTGAAAGTAGTGTTCTCAAAATTATTTTGAATTGGGTATTAAGACTCAAAAAATAAATACTTCTCTACTTCATTTTCACCTTTTCATATCACTAGCAGCCTAAAGCCTGAAGTGACATTCACACTGTGTTAAGGGTCTTATCTGGTTTATGAGTCCATGAGTAAGTCCTGTGTTGCTGGTTTCACTGTTTTAACAACAGCAATGTATAGACATGCACATATATGCAGCTACTAGGAAAAAAACCACAGAGAAAACAGATGTTTTTCTTGAAGAATGAAAAGGATATTTACAGGTGATGAAGCAGGGTAACTTGAAGTAAAAACCTTCTCATTAGTTTCCACTACTTACAACTATTTTAGAATTGGAACACACTTTTTACTGTGCTTTCTATTCCAACATATCTCTGCAGAAATTGAAAGATAACTGAAAGATAGCACTACTGGATGATTTCTTTCCCTAATCTGGATTGATTTATTCAGTGCCACATATAATGCTAAGGCAAACAAACAGGTGCCTCTGACTATAAGAATATTCAAGGATGTAATCTTGTGAGCTGTCTGGGTTAATTGAAGTGTTTGCCCGTGACATACACAGGATTGGTTCCTGCTTCAGTAAGTTTTTGAGACATGCATGGCACCAGTTATAGTTAAAATGAAAACATATGGAAGAAGCTAGTGAATCAGATACAGGAATCCCTCTTGCAGGGGAAAATAATATAACCAAAAACAAAAACCAAAAAACCCCCAGCTAAACAAAAGAACCAGTGCGATTCAGCATATCCTTGACAACATTCGGCATTCAATCCCCATTTTGTACCTTAATGCCCCTCCAAACTGAAATGCAATTTACCTGAAGAGTGATTTAAAAATACTGGTAAGTGTTTTCAGTCGATGTTAAGTGCGTACAGCATTATTCAGTAGGGGCTTTTATAATATTGTGCATAAATCCAAAGCATTTCTGAAAAAAAGATTGCATTGTTATATAATTACAGCTAAGTGGTGTTAGCTATTTTGAGTTATTACTCAGAGATTTCCAATGACCCTTTTCCACTAAAGGTTCTTGTATAGTTCTAGAAATGTAATCATACACTGCAACAATCCAGTACTTGTCTGAATCATGAAACAACGAAGGTAGAATTTCTACTGTAAAGAATTATGCAACCACCTATGATTTATGTCCCTGCAGTGACTACATAATAGATGCGAAGATATGTTTTTACGCATGCCGCCTTCAAAATACGAAATACGTGTCATCCTTGTAGCACTAACATTGATAATTCTTGGAAAGAACCCTCCAGAAATACCAGGTTCGTATAAACATGAGTGTATGTAATGAATTCTCAAGGGCAACCAATGCATGATGCACAAGGACACCAGCAAGGCTTCTTGCCTAAACTAACACACTCCAGCTCTTAAGATTCTACCAAGCTAATTAGAAGCTAAAACTCTGGAAAAAAGGCAATCTAAACCACGCTGAAATGACGAACGCTGTTCTGCAAACCAGAAACAGTGTGCATCAGAGAAGCAGCCATTTAAAAGCCCGTGCCACTTCTCCTCTGTTACAACTTTTGCCATTAGCAGGCAGCCGCCGTCACGCCGGAGGGAGCCGAGCCGCCCCAGCCGCCCCGGGCGGGGCCCGACAGCGGTCCTACCCTGCCCCCGCGTGGCCGCGCCTGGCAGCACACCTACGGCCGTCGCTTCGGGAATTGCATCCGCCGCTCCAAGACAGGATCTTGCCGCTGAAAAGACAGCGTGCTGCTTGTAACAAAGAGACAAGGGCGCTTCGCTGTGGATACCTGGGTGTGGCATTCTTCGCTGCGCCCGCTGACAAAGACCACGGCATTTCAGTTACAAAACGCACGCTAGAATCAGGATGTCTTTCACTGGAAAACAGTATTTCTTGCTACTGTAAGGGGTTTTATATATTTTAATATTTTAATATGCCCTGGTGTAGTCAGACAGGACACAAGGAATTTTTACAGCGCTCAGGAAGGGCTGAATGTGGATCCCACAGAAACCAGTGTAAATTACAAAGGCAAATGTCTGTTAAGAGCATTTGAAAAACACTTCAATAAAACACACACAAAAATTATACTTACTGCAATACTCAGCATCTGGACCTGAAATCATGTTCAGTAAAACATATTTATTTATTTTTCTCTCAGCATCCTATTATCCTGCTATCTGTTTTGAGATTCACCTTCTTCATTTCCTTTACACCTCATAATTATTCAATTTTTCATTGTCATAGTCCTTCTCATTCTAATTTGTTCAGCTATTTATTGTTTCATTTACAATGAAAATTTTTTTAATTTATTCAATTTTTTAACCTCATTTTGTCGTATCTTTTGAAACACATCAGATATATTTCATAATGTTCTAGAAGTCTAAGATAATCTACTACTAACAAATTTTCTTGTGAAAGCCTAATTTAGAGTTTTGTTTAAATCTATCCCCGTGCTTTTCAAATGAGAGCTACAAAAAGTTCGGACTGACCACAGCAAGTCAAAAAACTGTAGTGCTAGCTATCAATAACTTATTTTGCTTAGGAAAAGAAAAGAGGATTTTAATGAAAGATTTTAAAAGGAGGATTTTAATGCCTGGCCACAAGTGTCTATCTTAGCCAGCTAACTTCTGCAGGTCACTTCTTTCAGGGGTGTGAAGATAGTTTTAAACATTTGTGCCCACAAAATACCGTCATTTTTCAATTCCTCAATCCTCCTGTATTATAATTGCAAAAGATAGAAAAATATAGTTGACAGAGAATAAGAAAATCTTTCCTGTTTGATTAAATCACAGTACCAACTAAACAAATTAACTTAATATTTGCAACCAGACTTACAGTATTGGCAAGTATGTAACAAGTATAACTTCACTTTTTTTTTACAATTTTTCACTTTTTCTTATGAATATATAAGAGGACAAAGATACAAACATAAGTCTAGGGATTGAACTTCAGACCTCCTATAGAACAGCTTTTTGTTTGTCTGTAAGCACTACCAGAGAGTTTATTAATACAATATCAAATTAATCTGCTTCTGCTTTCTGAGTTCACATGGGAATTAACAGTAGCTGACTAACATCCCAAGATAGCTGCAATCCATGAGGGAATGCAAGATGGTTAGGGACACATTATTCATGCTTCTTTTAAAATTTATATCCTGTAAAACAAGAAACAACCATGCATCTTTTAGTACAGAAAATCCAGTCTGCTCGTAACTGCGTAAGAGCTTTAATTCTCCTTTGTTCCATTTATTTGGGTTCTCTTCTCTTTTTTTGTGCTTGCAAGAAATGTGTTCCACATTCTGATTGTTTCCAGACATTGATTTATAATTAACTGTGGCTAACAATGAGCAGCTTAATACAGCATTTCTCTCTGCCTCAAGAGAGAAGGGTAAGATATGTTATAAATTCTATACAGACATATAAAGTCTCATTGCATTTAAATTTGAAAATGACAGGATTTCAGATACAACCAACTCTTCTTCCTCACATGTTTTTTTATTTCAGTCCTGTAGTTATCAGTTCTGTTTGGGTTTTTTGCCTTATGGCTTTCTTTCCACCACTTCATTTTGATTCTTTTTAGATGTTTATGCTGCTGCTAATGGAACCACAGAACAATGTTGGAAGGGATCTTTTGTGACTCTCTAGTCCACATTTCTGCTCAGATGAGAGCCAACTTTCAAGCCAGAAAACACTGATCAGAGTCTTGTCTAGTCAAACTTTGAGCATCTCCATTCTCCCCAGTTTCTCTAAGCAATCTTCTCTGGCATTTAACTTTTCTCACTGTGAAATCTTTCTTAATATTCCTACCCAGAACTTCATCGGCTGCAACATCAGCCCATTGATCCTTACCCTTTCCCTCTGCACCTCAATTCTCTACAACCACCCATTAAAAAGCTGCAAAGATAAAGCCCCCCCCAAGCCATTCCTTCTTGACAAAACAACACAACTTTTCAGACTCTCTTTGAATATTGTGCACTTCAGCAATGGTCTCAGTGGCTCACCACTAAACTCCTTCCTGTATGTCTGCACCTTTCTTGCACTATTGAGCCCAAGCTCCACAAAGCACTCCAGGCACTACCTTATAAATGCTGAATTGAGATTACTGAATTCCCTCAGTTAAACCATCCCTAATGCTACACAGGGTGGGCTTGGCTTTCATGGCTGCCAAGGGAATCCTGCTGACCATTTTTTCAACTTTTTGTCCACCAGACTTCTGAGATCCTGCTCTGCAAGAAAACTTTGCAACAAGTCAATCCCCAGTGTATTTGTTGTATGAGACTGGTGCAGGGCTCAGTACCTTTGTTGAATTCAAAAGGTCCCAATCAGTCTGTTCTTTCAACCTCTTGTGCCTCTGAATACCAATCCTGACCTCCAGCTTATCAATCATTCCCATTCCCAATTTTATGTCACCTGTGAATGTCCTGAGGGTATACTCCATCTCATTTTCTAGGTGATTGATGAAGACAGTAAATGTTAGCAATTCAAAACCCTGAGGAATGTTATGCCTAACCAGCCACTATTTGAACCCCTACTCTTTGAATGCGTGAGTCCAGACAGTTTTCCACTGACCTGGAATTCTACCAATCCAGTCATGTTTCTCTCCTTTGGATACAAAGAGGCTGGGCCATGTATTTTCTTCTCTCCACACCCACACTGTTAATCACACCATTGTATAAGGCAATGTTGGTCGGGCACAATCTGAACAGGTAACTCAGTGCTTGCCTTTCCCAATCACCTTTTCCTGATGGGCCTGGAAATTATTTCCAGGAAGACTGGCTTGATGATCTCCCTGGATACTTCAATTAGGTTTGAAATTCCCCAAATCCATCTTATCTTTCTTCAGGGTAGCTGTGATGTGTGCCTTCTTCTAGTCATAATGTAGTTCACCCGGGCATCATAACTGAATGTCACAGAGAAAGTTTTCACAGTGACATTGACCAGTACCCTTAGCCGCACTGGATGCACCTCACTCAGTCCCATGACATCCATAAGTCTAGATTGTTTAAGAAGCCTTTAACTCAATCTTTCTTTACCATAGCTCAAACTTGGCCTCTGTATACAGGCTTAGAAGACCTGACAGCAGACCTTATCAGTAAAGAAAGAGCAAAAAATGCTACTCAGCCTTTTCTATTTCCTGTGTCACCAGGTCTACCACCTCATCTTTTCAGCAGGCCTACATGTTTCTTAGACTGCTCTTGATGCTTAGGCAGCTGTAACAGCCTTGCTGTTCTCATCTACCACAAATTTTACTTCCGGCTGAGTTGGCTGTTCTACACAACGTAAGAAATTTTTCTTTCTTTCATGCAGCCCATCCCCTGTTCCACTGGTGTACAAGTGCTTTTTGCACCTGAGTTCAGTCAGAGCTGCTCATTAAACCATGTGGACCCCCGACACATCCCCTCAGTCTGTGAACTTCAAAATGCTGTTACTATGCCCAAAGGAGGCTACTCCTGACAATCAAAAAGCTCTCTTAGTCCTCTCCACAGCTGCTTCTCATGAGATCTCACAAGCTGACTCAAGAAGTTTAAGTCTGTTCTTCTAAAGACAAGGATCATTATTCCGCTACATTTTCTCTTTTCCAGAAATAATACATGGATAAACTCAGGAAACCACTTCCTTAACATACTGATGAAGTAGTAATCATAACCAATCTAAGCTAAAGCCTCTTTACAAGGCTTTACAATGTGCTGATATAAAGGTCTGGAAGAATTTCATAAACTTTTATTTCTCTGCAATTAAAAGGACACTCTTCTACTTAAGCAAATGGTTTCTGCAACACACATGGCCTCTCTTTCAAGTCTGAAGACAATGATAGTAAAGATGACACATATGCGTAGCTCACCCATGTCCAAAACTCGAGACAGAACACCACCCTTGACACAAATGTTTCAATGTTCAAGGAACCAATTTATTTTATCTGGTTATCGCCACCAAGGTCTGTGTTTACCTCTATTTTTTCAAAGAGGGCAAGTTTGATTACAGCATAACTCACACACAAAATCAGACATCACATACCATTGCCTCAGCAAGAGCAGGATACATACCACACAGTCAGAATCTTTTCTTCTGAAAAGCTGCCTGAAGGAAAATACTACTTACGAAAAAATGTCTACCCCTGCATCCTATGTTGCACTTAAATTCTATTTTGCACTTAAAACAGTCACCATGTTCTATCCCAAATGCCATTACTATGAGATAGAAGACTTGAGTTTCAAATACAGGAATATAATTGTACCCTGTTGTTGTCCCCATCTTCCTCTGCAAGACATTAGCCGAATTGTCATGTTAGTGTTCAACCCATCTTCCGGGACCAGAGTGACAGTATTTTCCACATTTCTCCAAGCTAAGCTTCACTGAATATAAATAAGCATTCTAACCACTGGATACAGTCCAATGCATCTTGTTTGGCCATGAAGCTAAAATTCCATTCTGTTTGTGCAGAAATTACAGAGGAAGGCCCGAGGCTAGCTTATGACTTAATGATAAGTGGAGTCTCCAGGGGGACCAAGATGAAATCAACAAGGTGCCTCAGAGCGGAAAGTGAACTGTACCATGACTCTCACTTACTTCACATCTTCTGATTCAAAACTTGAATGTTGTCATGTCACAGCTGGAAAAACAAATGCATGTTTTTTCTCTACTGTGAATAAAAACAGAATTAATTTTGTGGATGCTGCTGTGCTGCTAAACGACAGAAAACCCCACAATATTAAGAATCGGACAATATTTTTCTAACTACAGAAAAGGCAGTAATGAGCTGATTAATTCCATCAAGCATAAATCAAACTGTTATAACTAAACTAAGATCCAGACAAAATTTATGGGTTATAGTTTTTGGACTAAAAATTAAACCAAGTTAAATTCTTTTCCAGAAGATATTACAAAGAAAAAAGAACTAATATTATTTATAAGTAGCAACACAATTTGCAACTTAAACATTGAATGCATTCCAATCAACAGAAGACAGAAAGGAAGACCTATGCAAGTATTGCAATGCTAGGTTTGTCACCACAGCTCATTGGAACCTCACCTCTGTGCAAGAGTTCAGAAATGTTATGGACAGGGGGATAAGCTCTGATGCAAATCAAGGCACTGAGCTTCCCTTGGCTTGCCAACAAGTTATTTGACCCTACCTAGCATGGAACTAAACCATGAAGAAGCAACCATCCTCAGGAGCTAATAACTTCACTTCCAGATTCCTACACCTGAGCAAAGTGCCCAGAGAGAAAAACAGCAGAAATATACAATGCCATGCAAAAAAAGAAAGTATTTTTCCTATAACCTCTCCTCCTTTTCCTGACAGGTGTTTTCTTCCTGTAACTGTGCTTCTGTAATTGCTATTCCACACATGCCACACACTGTAGTTTAGATCTTACTATAAAACAGAAACGTAGGGACATAAAGCAGTGTCCCTACTCTGACTCCACATGACCTTGTAAGAGACAAAGGCCTGTGCGTCCAACCAGATGCCTCAGAAAGTGCTAGCTGACATTATCTAAAATACTGATCATACCTCCTTACATAAAACAGCACTTAAGAGACAGGCACTCTCAGGGAAGAAAAATAAAGTACCTGAAGCAGATGTGTATTTAACAAATAAACTGACAGATCTGTTCCTATTTTGCAAAAGGATACAACTCTGGGGCCCTTTAGAGCTTTCTACAAAATACAAGCAAGGCAGAATGTTCTCCTCATCTATGACACAGAAGAATGGGAATTTTGCACATATAGTTTCCATCTTTCAAACATTAGTATGATGTTTTATTGAGTTTCTAGGAAATTTATTATCTTCTTCACAGTAACAGAATTTTTACATTGACAAAATTCAATAGGCCCATTTCTCTTTAACACCTTCATAAATGTCTCAGACGTAGAACTCAAAGGAATATTAAGTAAGTTTGTCAATGACACTAAATTGGGAGGAGCTGTCAAACCCCTCAGGTACAGACGGAGGCCCTGCAGAGAGACCTTGACAAATTAGAAGGCTGGGAAATCAGCAACTGTATGAAGTTTTACAAGGGCAAGTTCCATATTCTGCACATGGAATGGGGCAACCCTGGGTATATGGACACATCTCGGAACAAGATCATGGAGAGCTGCACAAAGGGACCTGGGGGTCCTTGTTGAGGGCAAGCTGAACATGAGCCAACAGTGCCCTGGCAGCCAGGAGGGCTAACCTTGTCCTGAGGGCATCAGGCACAGCATCACCAGCCGGGCAAGGGAGGGGAATGTCCTGCTCTGCACTGGGGCAGCCTCACCTTGAGTGCTGGGGGCTGTTTAGAGTGCCACAACATGAAAAAGACATGAAACTGTGGGAGAGCATCCCAAGCAGGGCCACAAGCATGATGAAGGGTCTGGAAGGCAAGCCATACGAGGAGCAGCTAAGGTCCCTTGGTCTGTTCAGCCTGGGGGAGAAGACTGAGGGGACACCTCACTGAGGTCTTCAACATCCACACAGGGCAAAACAGAGGGGTACGGACCGACCTCTTCACTCTCATGACCAGTGACTGGTCCTGAGGATTTGGCATGAAGCTGAGTCAGGAAAGATTTAGGCTGGATACCAGGAAAAGGTCTTTCACCAAGAGGGTAGCTGGGCACTGGAAAAGGCTCCTCAAAAGGTAGTGTCAGAGGCTGTCCAAGGATGTGATATGCCTCACGACTGTCTCCAAGATTGAGGACTGAGACCCCAGACTCTGAAAGGAGCCCCTGGCCTGGTTGAGGCAGAAGGTTTGCCAAATCTCAGAGGACTGGTATGTGTTCCCATGGGAACAGAGTGCAAGAACAATGGAACTGGTCACACTGGACTGAGCCGAGCCCACATGTTCGAACTGGTCAGTCCGTACTAGAGGTACGGTTTGCACTTTGTTCCTGAGCACCCAACCCCGACACAGGTGGTTCCCACTTTGGGTTTGTGCCCCTCGCCTTGGTTCCCGCCGTGACAAACCTATAAAACTCTGGAGACCCCCTTGCTCACTTTTGTGTACACCCCACTGGAGAAGATCACGTCTATAGGCATCTCTATGTCTCGAGGACTTGTCCCTCCACATTGGTAGCTATAATCCCCTTCCCCCCTTTTCTATCTTTCTTACTATTCTTTATTTCTCTCCGCACTATCGCATTTGTTGGGACTAAATAAAGGTGCATTTTTGATTGAGTAAACTGAGTTGTCCCCCGCTGTGTCTTTTGCGCTCTGAGATCCTTAAAACGGACCATCAGGTCCCCTGCATATGTTTGTAGACCCTGACAGGTAGTCACAGCATTAAGCCTATCTAGCTCAAGAAGCATTTGAACAATGCTCTCAGGCACAGGTGGTGATTCTTGGGGCATCCTGCACAGCACCAGGAGTCCATGACCCTGATGGGTTCCTTTGAACTCAGAATATTCTATGATTCTGCTCTACGAAAGTATGACAGAAGTACAGCTACCATGACAACAAAATAAAAATATCTGGTTGATTTGGAGTACAATCATTCTCAACTGTCTTCTCTGATACTGAAGTCTGTAAGAGACTGACTGGTCCTTGACCTTCAGCCAAACCAACAGTACAAATCCTTCACAAAAAAGGGGTCAGCAACTACAGCTCCAGCTTCAGGTTTTGTCCCTTTACCCTTCACATCCTAAAAGCATTCTCTCCAATGAGACTGTGTTTTGAGCAGGTTTAGCAAGACCAAATTAATCATGTTCACATCTACTCTGTAACATGTCAGAATCACAGAATCATCAAGATGGGAAATGACTTCTAAGACCATCGTATACAACAGTCTTCATAGGTGTTGCTGGGTTTCCAACATACAGAACACCCCCACCAGCAAATACTTACGGTTTTTATCCTTTGCATGCAGAATTGCCGGTTCTTTTTCACTTTTAGCCCAAGTAGAGAAGAGATGGTCTCTTTCTTCTGGGACCTCTAGATGTTTTTTCCCCTCAAGATCTTCTGTTTCTCAGAACAATTTGCTGTCTTGAAGCTTTGCACTCAAAATGAGTATTTCCTACCTTTTCTATCGCCAGAGTCATGGTCCTAACCCAGTTACTAAAGCAGTGACTTCTCCTTAAATCACTACTCCCTTTTCAACTTCTACCTAAAAGACGGAATTTTAGACTCAGATTCAAGTTCTTTCTCCCACCTGGAAGCCCTGTAACTACCCAAGTGTCACATGTAACCACATCACAGTCCAATGAAAAACCACATTTCTTCCTGAAATCCTTGATGACAGACAGGTATAGGGCACATATAGTGGCCAAAACTGGCAAATTGGCAAACAGCTCTGCCCAACACCATTAGCCTAGGTTTTGATTTTCCTCCAGTTCTTTCAAGCTCAGCTCTGAATTAGCTGGAGTACATACAGTTTCTCAAAAGGAAACAAAGTATTAACTGGAAATTACAACAAAACAAGATAAATTTTGCCTAGTTTACCAGACATTTTCTATCTGTTAAGAAGCAAAAGGAATTGTTGCAATGGCTGTTTTTCCCACCAGTAACTGGAGGAGAAAATAAATCACGACAGAACCTTGTATTTAAATCCATAGCAAATACAAACATAATCAAATAAAATATCAACACACTGGTCCTGAGAGAAATTCCACAAAAATTGAGTGTGGTCCACAAAAAAGAGTTCTAACACACAAGAAAACAGCAAACACAAAGGCAAAAATAAGACAACTGCAGCCTCAGTCAGGATGACTTGTCTAAACCTGCAATTCTTACTGTGACTTTCAAGAACCCCATGGGTCCATGTGGACAGCTTGGCACAAGACTGGATAGCTCAGTACCCAAAAGAATGCAAATTTTCATACCTAGGAAGTATTACTTCAAACTCAGTATATGACATTTTGAAAACTGACATAAATTCCACACATGCGGTGTAGCTCTCCCTCAGTCAGGTTGTCTCTGATTAAGAGTGATGTAACAGTGGTACTATCTGGCAGATTAGACACAAATTCCACCAAAGACCACTACAGCTTACAGTAGTAATAGTCTTCCTGAAATGACAAGCTACATTATAATTCCCCGTTGCTTCCAAACACATTCTACTCCATTCCTATCTCCGATAAACTGGAAGAATTTCCTGATACCTTGGGGAGTTTACAGAGATTAATGATAGATGCAGCCCAGCTCAATCATTCCATTAAGTGGACACAGATTGTACATTAGCCTGTACTTCAGTCAAGTAAATTGTTTCTACCTTCAGCCCGTGAAGATTACATAAAGGTGAAATCTTTGGATTGCTCACAGGCTTTTTTCATTCAACATTTGACTACTTGAGAGATCAAGATCTTCCACTGGGCGTTTCAGACCTATCACTAATGCAGAGTAAAATGATCTGTAGTATATCTCTACTTTCTTATGTCCATTGCCCTGACTTTTACTAAGATGGAAGTCTGCTGTCTCCCTGTGATGGAGTTAACACATCTCACCTTGTTAAGTGCCCTTAGAAATCAAGGACAGAGCAGCTGTACTGGAGTCATCAGCTCGCCACAGAAGTAAAAGCAATGCAAGCATAAGAAAACTGATGACAAAGAGGCTGGTCTGCCTTTTAGCAACAAACAGGCAAGGGGTTTTGAGAAGAGGTCAACTAATGCCCAGTTTTCCCACTTCCTCCATGTACAAATTAAGGGGAAGTTTTCCTTCAATTTTATTTTTCCCACACGGAGTATACCATTGTCTGACAGGTTTCAGAACTACTTATTATTTAAGCATCAATCCAAAAGGCACTTATCTGTAACCTAAGCACAATTAAACTGGTTAGCAAGCTGGCCTCATGGCGACCTTTGCAAGATTTAAGGCTCTGCCCTCACTTCAAAGTCTTCTTACCTTCCCAAATCAGATAGATCTTACCTTCCCAAACCACATATATCCAAGATTCCAAGTAAAGCAACAGAAGTTTTACCGGGTTACTTTCATACAGGGTTCAGCAGTGAAAACTTCACCAGCTATGCTTCAAATCACATATGCCAGTGTAAGTAAAAAGGGCACCCATACAACAGAAATTAGGGAAATCAAAGTAGCACACACACATCACATGCCCTTTCCCACATCTGGATGCCAACAGCTCATCTTGCTATCCTTAAGGGCGTTCCTTGAACTTGTTCTGATTGCCAGTTTCCCAGGCACAAATCTTTACTGCAGGCCCACTGTGTCTGCTGGTGATACTTCATTCTTGTGATATGCATTCAGCTTCTGCTCAGGGATGCTCTATCTCTTGGGATGGTGTGGTTTTCTTCTTCAATTCTACGCAAGTTACACATGAGAAGAGCCATTATGCTAACACTACACAACCACATGTCTATTCCTATCTCAACTATAGACCAACCTCCTTCAGAAGCACTAGCTGATTTTCCTGCTTAAGTCATGTCTTAGGGTAAAACTCTGAAAGCTCAGAACATTCTGAAGTACTTACAGGGAATTTTCTGGTTGAATGAACTCAAATGGGTTTACCAAACTTTGCAAGCTTTTTCTGAACAGAAAATGCAATTCACTGCTTTTACCTGTATACTTTTTACACACACTCACACATTTCTTTAACACTTTAGATACTCACAAGTAACCAGCTTTTATCAAGGCCTCTGAGGCTTTTAGGTATTTTTCATCATAAAAACTAGTTAGTTGTGACTTAATTTTACCATAAAGAAATTGTTCTATATTTACACTGGCAGACACATCTGTGGGTGGCAGACACATGTGTGTGAACCCTAACTTCAAGAAAATGTATTGTCTTGGAGATTTGACGATTGTGTTGCATGAACAACTGTATGCGGCAACATAGAGAAAGTACCATTAACTGAAAGAGAAGATCCGCTCACTAAAATCTGGAATCTAAAAGACATATATGTGTGCTATGGAACTATAGGAGCTGCCATTAAGACTATCGTTTTACCCATTCTCACTGGAGAAATGAAGCCTTAGAATGTCTGTTCCCAACACACTGCACTGTACCGACACAGCCCTTGCACAGCATGTTTGGAATTTCACTTTTTAAAAAAGTTTCAGCAGCAGCCTACACTGGCTTTACAAATATTTACATGCCACATTCAGAAAGCTTAGAAGATTCCCTTCCAGAAGACTGGAAAGACTGAAAGTCTGATAAGTGGTTGCACCTTTAGGTTTTGAATGCCTCGGCAAACCAGTACCTACAGAAGGCTTGTTAGCAGACCAAAACACGTTTCGTGCTTTAAACTCCAGAGGACACAATTTTAACTTCGGAAGTCTTTCCACCAGTAGAGCACACCAGACAAGAGGCAATTAATTACACATGCTTAATCTTTATTGTGCGAATATTGTTCAGAGCATTTATTACCCTCTGTAGACACACATTAAAAAAAACAATACATTAACAGTGGCTAGATTGATGGACAACATATTAAATCTATTTGGTGGTAACTTGTATGCATGCAGTTAATTCCTGTGGTGTACAAATCTTAGCCAGGAGGCCAGCCCAACTGGCGACCACCCAGAACATGGAGGTGTACGTGATAGACAGACTGCCCACCCTCAGGCCCTTCATTCACAACCATCCGGTATCCATTGGTCAGGCCCAGGTTAGCAGCACACTTCTTCCCAACAATCATTAAATGCCCGAGAAGCTGGAGGNAGCTGGAGGAGAAAGAAAAAAAAAAACAAAAAAAAACCACAGGAAAAAAACAACGAACACAAAACACACAAAAAAGGGGAAAGGGCAGGAAGGGAATGAATGAGAGCAAAGAACCAATAAACCAGTAAGTTAATTCTCAGAAACTCAGCCCCTGCTCTTGAAATTGTTGTCTGCCTGCAACTGACACTTTCCAAGAAAAACTACGAAGACTGGCTATGCGTAATGTAGGGGGAAAATAGAACTATTGATTTTTTCCAAGCCAGGCTGTAACAGACTACAAAAGTGTCACAGAAGCTAAATTTACTACATGGTTAAAGCCCCCACTACTTCAGACAACATATATCATTCTGGTGAAAAATAAACTTTATCTTACCATGCTCAAAGTTTACAAAATCTTTGACCTTGATGTTTTTAGTTACAAATGAAATATTCAGCACCTCTCAGCTAACTTTCTTTTCTTCACCTCTGACCTGCTAAAAACCCCCAAACCCATATTACAGTAAGTACTATTGCATGCAAACAGTAAAAACAGACATCAGGATTACAAGACAACAAATACCAATTCATTTTGCATGGAAAATACACACATATTTTACTTTCTCTGTCAAATTTTACTGGAAAACCTTAACTCCACTATATTTTTAAGCTAGAGGACAAGGATTATAGTATCAGAAAACTACTCTGCCTCTTCAAAATGTCAAAAGAGGAAAAGGGGGACAGCCTAGCACATTATGAAGTAATGAGAAGCACAGTCTGGTGTACAGAAAACCATTAGAGTACTTACAGATTCATCAGAATCTTCAGCTTCAGACAACCTGACAATTGGCTTCTTAGGAATCACTAAGAAATGTGTTGGAGCTTGGGGTGAAATATCATGGAACGCGAGGCACTGGAGAAACAGCAAACAGAAAAAATATATTTTGTTTCAGAGAAACGTAAGAGTTTCAGTGATCAATATGTGCCACTAAACACATACTTCAGCAGATTACCAGCTACCCTAAATATAAGCAGAGATGTTAATTTTCCTTGTTAATTACTCTACACCCGTTAATTTCTAAACACAGAACACTACTTACCAAGACCTGCTGAAAAAAAATCATTGCTCTGTAAAGTACTGTTTAAAACCTACAGCCTTCCCAGCAAAGCACTATGCTATCAGGTTCAAGATTCATTATTGCAACATATGCATAACAACTAATAGGGCTGTTGGTGCCTATAGAAAGTACATTTGTGCTTATTTTTTTTTTATTAACACCGCGTTTCATACAATAAATGGCAAAGAGTTGCTTATCATCTTCCAGTTATGTGTGAATTCTTCATTGGCCAAAGACAGCAAGGCAGTTCCAAAGATCCTTTAGTTATGTGATTGAGGCCATATTAAATTTCTATTCTCAACAGCACCAAGTATTTCAGAGTAATGCATTAACACTGGCGTTGCTTCAGACATTCTCAAATTGAGAGAAAGGCTGAATTTTGAAATTGAGAGAAAGGCTTTTGAAATACGAACATCTGTCTGTAGCGAGTAGCTGAATCTTGACTAAATACCAAAACACTGATCAGACACTGCATGCATCACCTAAACCTCAAATTAGGAACTGCTAATAGGTAAGAGAAAATGAAGTTATGCGTCTTTGTACAAATGGCCAACCACAGAACTGGGACTTGCTACTGGAACCTCGACAAATGTGCAGATGCACAGGAGGCACTCTTGCCACTATTAATCCAAGGATACCTCTGACTTACTCATCATGTTTAACAGCAAAACACCTGGTAGCTATTGGCTATGCCACAGACAGTGGATACTTAAAAGCACATACCTAGATTCTTCAAAATACTTATTTCCTATTCACTTTTCTTTGTGAAATAATAAAGTTAATTTTCTTTGCAACTATACTATTTTTTTATTCTGAGAAGAAATGTGGCTTTTGTCAAGAGTAAAGCTGGTGAAAAGCCCAAACTCAACTTGCATCAGTCTTTTATACACCTTTTCTTTTATACACCAAATCTGTCTGGCTTTAAGGTATCTTTAAGAAGATAACGCCCAGTTTTGAATTTCTGATGAACAGCTCATTTCTTCCAAACAAGAAAAGGCAGTAAGTAAATAACTGATAAATAAAACTAATCTGCACCAAATTAAACAAATCATACTTAGAGCTGACCATGTTGTAAGCAGCTTTTCCAGTATATGTAGTTCCATAGAGGCAGAATGCACATGGCCAAACCTCATCAAAGAATTTAAGAGCAAAAGATTGGAAGTAAATAGCTTTTTATGGTGCAGAAGGCAGAAGTAGCATTAAAAAAAAAGCACCACCACAGAAATTCATGAATGCATGGGTAACCAAACCTCCTTTCAGCAAGTTTAGATTGAACTGGAGAAACAGTGATAAGGCATAATCCCACAGAAACTTTGTACCTTTGAGTATTTCCCTTTCTCTGAAGGTCAGTTATTGATTAGTGGCCTTCCTTACCCAAACAAAATTAACAAAATTAACTGAAGATCACCCACCAGTCAACTGAAATCTAGAAGTTCTACGTTTCTGTGGACTTTGAAGCAAAAATCAAGTGAGGCACTGCAGGTAATGACTCTTCCAGAAAATACTCTGCACAAATGGCTGTCAAAGAGAGGTATAGTCCCAGTGAAGTCAATGGCCTGATTCTTAATCAAGCAATGCTCAACTTACTCTGCTGCAGCCATTGCGGCTGAAGAAAAAACTCACACTGACTCGGGTAAAGAAAGAAAACACACCTTGACATAAACACAGAACAATAACATAAGCATGACTTTCAGAAAGCAGTGAACATTTCCAATATTCTCCAGAGCAGATGGCAACTTCAACAATTCTGCCATCTGTTAAGAAAACACTGTTTCAAGCTATGCATGGTTTTTAAGCACAAAAATCTGACAAAGAGCATCCTTACACCGAGTCTGTATTGTACACTCAGAATAAACCCTTATTTCAAAAGCAAAAGGCCCTGTTAATGGGGCTCCTGTAATTCAATCTAAAGGGTTGGGCGGGGGGGGGCGGAATGCAAGAGATCTGATACTAAACACTAGTTAGTTTACATCTGGGGAATAACCGCTACATTTCTTCTAAAGCTAATTATTTCCTTTCGGTCCTAACATGCTGCGATGCACCAGCAATCGCCCTCGGAGGTTCACTGCGAAACCCCAGCGGGCAGAGCTGAATAATCTCTGTAAGGCTACTGAGAGGCACTTCGGCACCTGGAAAAGCAGCCAGTCGCGGTGCTCTGCTCGGAGCCCGCAAGGAGGCTGCCTGCTGGTGGTAAAGGTTTCACGACTACCCTCCAACACCAGCTGTGAGAACCCTCGACCCTTGGCAAGGAGCCCAATGCAGCTCCAGGGACGGTGCAAGGAGGCGCGGAAGAGGGGGGGCGCCCCGCCCGCCCCGCCGCGCTCCCGAGCGCCTCCGCGATGCCCTCGGCCCCTGCACAGCCCGCACCTGCTCGTCCTCGTAGATGATGTTGGCGGGGATCTCCTTGCGGATGATCTTCCCGAAGATGGTGTCCCCGCCGGGACGCGCCGCCTGCGCCTTGCTGATCTCGTCAGCCATGGCGGCGGCTCCCGCGCGGCTCCCGCCAGCCCTCAGCCCTGCCTTCCTCCTCAGGCCACGCCCCCCGCTGCGCTCATTGGTCAACACCAGCGGCTGGCCGTACCCGCCCGGCTGATTGGTGGAGTCGCCTATCATTGACCCACTGGTCCCCGCCCACCGCACTGGCGCGCCCTCGCTGACTCGGGAGTCGCGGAGGGATCCGGGCGGAGGAACTGTGGCAGGCACCGCGCAGGAATCAACGTGCGAAGAGAAATGCAATTCTGTAGAAGTAGTGCAGTCCCGGGAGAGACTGTTGTAGGCAGAAGTACTGTTTATCAAATCCAGTCCAAATATCTGTGTGATTTCTTGAGACAAGCTCCTGCAGACTGCACCAGGCTAGGCTGCCGTAAGCTTTTCCACCAAAGTTTGCAGGTGTTTGGTGCTCCTGGAAACAGGATCCTGCAGAAGGGCAGTTTGATGTGCCAGCCCTTTTGCACATAATTAATTTCGTAACCACGAAGCAAACTCATCAATATGGCGAAGCAATAATTCACAGAAGGCAACACAAAGTTACACAGCTATGTATCTAGTTATAAATGCTTTTTTTATGTACCTATGACACCAATCATGAAATAGGAGAAATGAAAAAGCAGGGGGAAAAAAACAACACAAGCCGTAAAGAGTAACAACAAAGCTTCATTTTCATGCGGTTTAACAAGACCAAATATGAGGTCCTGCACGTGGGTCGAGACCACCCGTGCTATCAAGACTGGCTGGGAGATTGAGAACAGCCCTAGGGCGAGGAATTTTAAGGATTTGGGATTGCTGATGGGTGAGAGGCTGCACATGACCCAGCCATGGGCACTCACAGCCCAGAAAGCCAAACGGGCTTTCCCTGGGGTGCATCCAAAGCAGCGTGGGCAGCAGGGGAGGGAGGGGATTCTGCCCCT
>VZDJ01000187.1:1338647-1357191 GCA_008694505.1 Cyanoderma ruficeps | reverse complement strand
AGAAAGGACATGGAACTGCTGGAGGGAGTCCAAAGGAGGCCATCAAGGCGATCAGAGTGACAGAGCACTTTTTCTATGAGGACAGGCTCATATGAGAGAATTGGAATTGTTCACCCTTGAAAAGAAAAGAGTTCAGAATTATGTAACTGTGGCCTCCCAGTACCTGAAAAGAGCCTACAGGAAAGATGGATAGAGACTTTTTACAGGGGCGTGTAGTGACAGGAGGAATGGCTTTAAATTGCAAGATTGGAGGTTTAAATTGGATGTGAGGAAGATACGCTTTACAGTGAGCATGGTGAGGCACTGGGACAGGCTGCCCAGAGAACTTGTGGGTGCCCCATCCCTGGCAGTGTTCAAGGCCAGGCTGGATGGAGCTGCGAGCAGCCTGGGAGGATATTAATAGAGACATTTATACATATTTGTCTCTAGACAAAAATGTTACAGGAAAGCATTTTGGAGGGGCATAGGAAACAAATACTGCTAATGGCTTAAACCTAATATGGTTCTGCAGCTGATTACCTGAACATGTTACAAAAAGAGAAGAATTTGTCATATATTTCTGGTAGTAATCTGAAATAGTTTATCATGAAATGCCCTAAAAAAAACCTCTGATAAAGCACATTAAACAATGAAATTTTATTCTTTTCCTTAGATTATGGTTTTGGATTAAAGTATTTTGACAGTGTATATCCTACAGTACTCCAGGGACAAAAAGAAGTACATCATGGACAAATTTCTTTGAATTATATTGTTTTCTAACCATGGTTATTCAGCAAATATATGATTAATTTTATTCCCCCTTTTTCTCAGAAATTAAATCTATTTTGTGAAAGAACAGAAGATCTGATATTACTAGCTAGACAGACTCAAGAGTTTAACATAAAGTTTTTATTTAGGATCCATATTGTATGGTATATTATTTAGGATCCAATTATATGGTAATATATTTTAAGTAGATCCATGGGCTGCTATGGAGTTAGTCTAGAAAGCATATTTCTGTGTTAAGAGAAGACATAAAGAGACAAGTTTAGAAGTTTCTCTGAAAAAGCAAAAGCATTTTTTATATAGTCGACCTCAGCATATATGTCTCACCATATAAAAAGCAATTTTTATATTATTTTGAATAAAACAATGAATGAATTAGACCCGCTTTTCAAAGGGTCTAATTCATTCATTCACATCTGCAATAATTATTCTTGGAAATAAATTATGAATGAACATCACTTCTGCTAACAGATCAACTTTCTTTATGACTAACATAGTAAAAAAAAAGGTATTTAATAGATGCTTACAAGTATTAATAATAAAAATATTAAAATTATTGAGTAATGGTTTAATGTTCCCATAGTTCAATTAGCTTAGAATGTAATTGTAGTTAAATGATTAAACAGACTGTGTATTGAAGCTAGAGGTCTAGTGATTACACAGAAAATCCTTATGCTGCCTTTAGCCAATGCTGAGTGATGGGTTAGCAAACTATAAGCTTGTTTGTTTTTCAACAGAATCGCAATTCAGTTTTACAGCTGTACCAGATGTGGCCATGATGTGGCCAGGCCAAGGTTGGGCTGGTCAGGGTGTGTGTAAGGCAAGCCAGGGCTGTGGGGAACTTGATGCAGCCAACGAAGTGACCTGACTAGGGAGGAGAAATGACTGAACAGGGAGAAAAGCTGATTGGATAACACCAGCCGAAAAAAAGCCTACCAGCCTGGCAGCTTTGATCCTGGGAACCAAAAGTGTCCTTGAAAATTGCAGCTGGCCTCTTCTAGGTACATCTGGGTACCTAGAAAGTGGAGAGGTCCTGAGATACTACTGATAAGCACAGAAACAAAGAACTATAACCACAACTTTTCTTCTGATGTGGTGAAAAAATGGACTGGGAAAGAAGGCGGCACCCCAGATAAGGAAGGATTCTGAACTGCTATTGCCTGTTCTAACTGCAAGAGCATGGAAACAGTCTGGCAAAATAAAAACTGATTTGGAGCAGCAGCAAACATCATCATTTATTGGCCGTTCTACGTGTTGCACAGAAACTGATGGCTGTCCAGTTACCCATCTGAAACAATTATATTTTTGTTCAGAAGAAGGAGCAGAACACACTGGTCTTTGTGCTACCCTGGGCAGTGATCTGCAGACTCTGGCTGGGCATGCTGAACAAGGAGCAGCCCCTCGTCCCCACCGCAGCTCCCCTTGGAGAGCAGGGGGCCCTGGGCCACTGAGAGCTCCAGTGGAGCCTGTGGGCAGCACTGCCTGCCTGCTATGGACCCCCTTCAGCTCCTACTGCAGGCAGTGGCAGCCTCCTGCCTGACCTTGGCCAGGGTCGGCACTGTTTGGATAGACAAGAAGGCCAGTGGGATCCTGAGGTGTATTAGGAAGAGCATTGCCCGCAGTTCGAGGGAGGTGATCCTGTCCTTCTACTCAGCCCTGGTGAGGCACATCTGGAGTGCTGTGCCCAGTTCTGGACTCTTCTGTGTGCAAGACAGACATGGAGCTGCTGGAGTGGGTCCAGCAGAGGGCAGTGAAGATGGGACTGCAGCATCTCTCTTTCGTGTAAAGGCTGATGGAGCTGGGCCTGATCAGCTTAGAGACAACTGTCAGTATGTGAAGGGAAGGTGTCCGAGGATGGAGCCAGGCCCTTCTCAGTGGTGCCCAGCAGCAGGACAAGAGGCAGTGGGCAGAAACCGATGCACAGGAAGTTTCTGTGAACACGAGGAAGAGCTTCTGTACTGAGCGGGTGAGCGGGTACTGGAGCAGATTGTCCAGACAAGTTGTGGCGTGTTCCCCCATGGGGGTAGAACTGTCTGGACACAATCCTGTGCCATGTGCTCTGGGATACCTCTGCCTGAGCAGGGACATTGGACCAAATGAGCCACTCTGGTCCGTTCCATGCTGAGCTGGAAGTTCCATCTGTGAGTCTGTGAAGGCCGCGTCAGCCCCGACGGCGGTGGCAGCGGGGCAGGGGCACAAAGGCTGCTCGGAACGGTGGCGGCAGGCGGCGCCCGGCGGACAGCATTGGCGGAGGCACCGGCAGCAGCGCGGCGCGGAGAGCGTGGCTCGTTCCGAGCCGTCACTTCCGGCGCGGCACTTCCGCCGGTGGGACGGTGCGGGCGGCGTTCGCCATGGGGAGCCGCGGGCAGGCGAGTGACACACACACGTTCTATCCGTGCTGGGAGGTTGGAGCTCTGTAGCTATTGCAGAGCCAAAAGACATAGAGTTAAGGACAAGAAGGACAAAAAGCTAGGTAAAATAAAGTAGCAGTTTGCACGCAAGGGCCATTGCGGGAAAAGGAAGCGAGGTGCGATAAGCAGAGGCTAAAAGACATCCAAAGCACGTCTCGTGGGAGTAAGATAGGGAAAAACAAGGACCTAGGAATTAATAAACCCTTTCATTACTACGGTGTAATGCTTTGTCGGTACCCTTTCAGAAGTGTCTTGAAGCCCAGTTTTGAGGGTACAGTCGACAGGTATTTGTGGAGCTCTGTGTTAAAGCAGGAGGTGACTGTAGAGGTCAGAGGTGTCTGCATTAATGTATCTTGATCAAGACCATCTATCTAATACAGCTACTCTGTGGCTGATATGGTGAAAAGTTTCCGGGAGGGGTTTGCAGAAATTGAACCAGAGAATACCCTGTGTTGGAAGGGAACCACAAAAATGATGGGAGTCGGCTCCTGGTCTTGCACGGCACCATCTCCAGGAGGCACACCATGTGCCTGAGAGGGTTGTACAAAAGCCTCCTGAACTCTGTCAGGCTGGTGCTGTGACCGCTTCCCTGAAGAATCTGTTCCAGTGCCCAGCCACCCTCTGATTGAAGAACCTTCTCCTGATACCCCTCCTAAGCGTCCCCTGACACAACTTCGGGCCATTCTCTTAGGTCCTGTCACTGGATACCAGAGAGAAGAGATCAGTGTTTGCCCCTCCTTTTCTCCTGTGATATGGACTGCTGTAAGGGTGGGAGGATGCCTGAATATGGCTCAGTCAAATTGTTCAAAATAACCATCAAAACTTCAAGTTTTACCATACATGTGTTCAACGTAAAACTGCTTGTAATAATAACTTGTTATTTCCAGAGATAGCATATATATTATGGGGTAGGAAAAAAATCAGGATATTAAAATGTCTGGAAAGCGAGAAGTTTATTTGTTGTGTTTTAATTCTGTGAGTTTACTTTCCACAGATTCACCCATCTAGGGAACGGTGCAGTCAAAGGCAACATGGCTCTATACATTTGCTGAGTTACCGCCCTGTGTTTCTTCTATATCCTTCTAAAGAATATTTGGAATACTAATAATGAGAAAACAATTCGAGATTATTATTAAGTACCTGGAATTATGCCCTCTAGTGATGCTAGGAAGTGCTAGAAAGAGGTTCAAAAGGCATATTGTTATCAAGATCATTTTTTTCTGGTGCTTGTCAGAGATTCTTTTCAGTCTGTGGCAAACACCAAAAAGGTCTCCTAAGGATTTGAGGATTTCTGTGATTCATTACGGTCTGTATGAATGATCAGCCAAAGCCACATGACTGTGGGCTGTGATTCTCAGGGGGTTTGCTTTTCATACCTATTCAGGTGTGTCTTCTCTACGTTGTAAATCTTAACTTTTTGAGTGTTTGCTTTCACTGAAGTTTTCATTTGCTGACCTGGCAGTTGTATTTAAGGGAAGGACTTTGCATTGGTTTTGCCACACCACCCATAGAAGATTTTTATGTGAGAATACTTCAGCCATTCCTTTCTCTGTCTTTTTCAATAGCTGGAGAATATCCGCTGATGTAACCTTGATAATGCCTTCGAGTAACTTGATTTTAGAGTTATTCCAGAGTTCTGTTTGGTTTATTTGACATTGGCACAATAAATAATGCTTGTGTCCATGTATTTTCAGGATTATATTTCCATCATGCCAAATAATTATTCAGGATTGTGGTGCCAGCATCTTAGGGTAATTTGAAATATCTAGACCTGTCTTAAGATTTTGATGACATCACATCTGCTTTGCTTGCAAGTGTTTTAGTCAGGAATTTAAGCAAAGCCTCTTAGATACTAATTCCATATCAAATTCTGTACTAAATGGAAAGAACATGAAATTTGAACCGAAGCATTTTCATTAGTACCAGGTTCATTTTAATTAACAATCCTGCTGGCAAATAAGTTAATTCTATTGATGTTGTATTGGCAGGTTTTGAAGATTTTTAAGTTGTTACACAGAACACGTCAAGAAGTTTTTAAAAACGATACCAAAGCCCTTGAAGGTGAGATACTTGTTTTGTGTGGTGTGTGCTTGCTTACCTATATTTTGTGGAACTTTCTTCTCAGAATACAGGGAAAGAGAATTCTTAACATAATCTTTCTTCAAATTACTCCCATAATTTTCAGGTAATAATTGGGAAAACTTTTGTGTCCATAACCAGATATCCTTTAATTGGAAACAAAAAAAAGGTCCTTTGGATTCAGTACCCAACACATCTTTAGGAAAGGAAATGTCTCTTTTTTTAAATATTCCTGATCTTCCTGGGATATATTTTTCTATATTTTCTTTTGGTTTTTTTCTTCTTTTCAGTCCAGCCAGAGTATGTTTAGCTGTACTGATTAATTCTCTAGGTATGATTTTTCCTCAAAGGATTAATTGTGCTTTTTTACCTTGTGTATGCAATACAGAATGCTAAATGGGGAGTCTCAGTTTATTTGTATGACGGTCAACTTAAAATATGATGTGTAAATTACATGGAAATCTTACACTGAAATACTTTGATCAGAGTGCCCCAGGAAGGTGCTATAAAGGACTTAAGATTCTTAACTCTGGGGCAGTGAGAAATTCAAAATACAATTTTTGTTCACACTTTAGTTTTTTGTTTACTTTATTTAGCTGCAAGACAAAAGATAAATGAAGAATTCAAAAATAACCGAGACGAGACATCTGAAGAGAAGATCAGTGAGGTATTTTCTTGCTTTCTCTTGTTTGAGGGTTTTTTCCACTTTACATAAGAATATTTAGAAATTAATTTGTTATTTAAAGGATCTCTAAACCACTGTAAACACATTGAGACATCATGAAAGCCAGGTTGGTTTAGAAAGACTTCTACATAGGTCTTTGTTTATAAATATACAGATGCCACCAGTGGCATTAATACTGTGTTATGGAATTTTGTACATACAAAAATACGTAAGTAGAAAGTGTGTTCTGATAGTTCAATGTGAATTTGAAGTTTATAATTAAATTATAGGAGACAATGTTTAAAGTTGCAATTTTCATGTAATATTTTATGCTTTGCTCATAATATCTGTCTCTCCTGTGGTCACTTAAATTTACCTGACCATTGTTGTGTAGGCAAACGGAAACAAACAGAGAAATTTAACAATTTGCTCAGTTATTAGCAGATCACAATGAGTCAGCGTCTTTGTGGAAGGCAAAACCCAGCAAAATTATTATGATTAATTGTAGTATAGTATAGTCGTTATATATATTAATTATACTACAGGGATTTTTTTGCTTCTTTCCTCATCATGCATTAAAAGTAGATCATTCTGTTAACTCACTGTTAGTTACCTTTGCTCAATTGTTACCTTAACACTTTTTATTGAGTCATTTTTTTCTGAAAGTTACTGTGGACCGAAATGGAACTTACATATTTTAGGTAATTTTGGTTATTAACATCCATACAGAGTGAATAACTTAGTCCTTGTCATTCAGCTTTTTATCGGATGGTACACTGTCACTGGGCACTGGTTAGAAGAAAGTGCCTACACTGCCCCTTGAAGAAATAAAATGTAAACCTTTTCCTCATACCAGCCACTGAACAGTAACATAAATAGTTTGACCATTTCGTTCCTCAGTTTCAGCTTGTTACCAGCCTCCTGTAATAATACTCAGTGTTTGTATTACCACTGTCTGATGAGCTAAATTTTGTGTTCAGAGTTGGGTTTTTTTAAATAGATGTACAGGAAAAATATTTGCTGCAATTTTTAAATCTATATTTGTTTTCTAGGCAACATACAAAATGCACATATGTGGCTTTTATTATGGTTTAATTGATAATTATTTGACTGTCAGTGAAAGAAATACTAGATCTCCATCCCAGCTACACACTCCAGAACATCACAGAAGCTGTCATATTTATTACATATACACACTGAATAGACTTGGTTGCAGAGGAACTGCAAGTTTTATACAGGACTTGAGAAAGTTTGGGCTCTTGCTTGCATTAATGTGGTGCTGTTAGTGTTCTGCTTTGGATAGCAACTGAAAAATGGAATATTGACCAGCCAGAATAGAAAGCTACAGTGTATTCTATGACAAGTATTTGTGTCTGTATGTACTTGTACATGTCAAGCTTGCAGTGACATAAAGAGATCAAGGTAACTGTTTACAGTGTGAGACTGAGAAATGTGGTAGCTGAATCTAATGCACCAGTTTTAGTTCAGATTAGGAATGCATTTATGAAGTTACCTTGGTTATTGCCACTTCCTGTGATTTGTCTTGTTTTGTAAAGTGTCAGAGCAACGAGCAGAATTCCCTTAAGGTCAATCTGAAGGAGAAGCTATGCTTCAGGAGCATGCAGCCTGGCTGATAATGGGCTTTCAGCTGGGGGAACTGGAGGATACCTGCTCCAAGCTCTTGAAAAGGAAGAGCATGAGAAGAAGTGCAGTGTAGATGTCAAGTATTGAGCTCTAGTCTTTGTAAAGTTACACTTCTGTTGGTACACGCCACTTCCTAGTGTGAGCATGTCTCCTGAAATGTCTGACTTGAGCAATTTCATTTATTTCTGACACAGGTATCACGCAGACAAGTATTAGAGTTCTCTTAATGGCTCAGCAAAGCTATCAAAGGTTCTTCAACTTACTCTCTTAGTGAGAGAAGGAATTCTAGGCTTTTGCCAAATACTAGTACCTCAGGTAGTCTTTAGGTAGTACATTGTTCCTGACAGTCTTCTGTGAAACCTCAGTATTCTTAATTCTTGTCATGTTTTGCCCTTGTTTTTGTCTCCTTATTTCAGTAGTGTTGAAAGTAGTAATACTTTATTCAATAGTAGTGTTGAAAGAATGAGACTGCTCTTTCACTATGGGAAGTCAAATGTTATTGAGGTGTGAGTGTCTTTGATCATTGTAAACTAGTTAATTGGTTTTGTAGTTGCATTTAACCTTATTCATTTGCAGTTTTAATTGGGTATGTGGATGTATGGACTGGTGTATGTTACTGAGCTAGAGTTTCCCTCATGGTGTGCTCCATGACAAGGTCACTTACATATCAATCTGTAAGTTATTCCAGGATCCCCAAGGCAAAAGCAATGTATACATAGTACATAAGTATCTGAGTAGTACAACCGAATGACTTTATTCTTTGAATAGTTGTCTAGTATGGAAAATATCTTCAGAAATTTTGATTTTAATTCACACGCAATTAAAATTACTCTGTTGTTCCTCTCTTCTTATTCCTTTCACTAGCTTCTGAAAATAGCTTCAGATGTTGAAGTGATTCTCAGGACTTCTGTTATTCAGGCGGTTCACACGGATTCTGACAGAATAGGTGAGTAAGACTGCATGCTAAAAAGTTACTTAAATATGCTATGGTTTAGTAAATAAATACAGAATATGAAAAATAAGGAAAGAAATAATGAGGCAAATAGCCTGTCTGTTAGCCTCTGCTGAAATTCTCAATGTAAGCTATTCATTAATGTCACTACCTAGGACAGGTGGAGGTTTCAAAAGTACAAAGTTTCCATACAAATGTTTTGAAGTATGGAGGCTGGTAGGAAAGAGGCAGTGATTACTTTTAATGTCCTTAACTAGCTGTAACTATTAGGAAGTTCAGGAATTAGATAGCTAGTCAGCATGCGTGTAGAGGGTAGTCAGTCAGCCTATGTCTAAAAGCAGTAGCCACGGTACCTGGCTGTAGGTGTTTGCTCTGCCAAGTAGGGAGGACTTGCCTGAGGAGCATTAGCAAGTGCAGTATTAGCAACTACACTGACCATAGAATAGCTGTTTTTTTGAGGATTGAGTGTTCATTTCCAAATTTTTTTTCCAGCAATTTCATTTTCAGGTTATGCTATGTAGGATTTCTGACAAAGTGATTACCTCGATGTGAAGTCTATCAAATTCTAAAATCCTGATTCCTGGTTTAGAAGTTCTTTTATCTTGCAGTCAAAAAGAGAAGTAGTAGGTATAGCATACAACTGTGTGGTGGAGAATAAAGGAAATCTTCAGCTGTCTACATTGTTTCCTTTTGCTTCCCTTTAGTGTTGTCTGTAAAGTTTTGTACCAATTTTCAGTTTTAGGTTTGGTAAAACGTTTAACTTTAAAACAGCAATTATGGTCAAGGCCAACCGTAAGTCTGGACCAATGTCAAGTCTTCCATGGTGATTTCAGGCAGGTAATAGTTGAAGAATATGAACAGACAAAGTGAATTTGCACCTCTTTCAGCTGTTCACACCTGGCAGCACTTCTGAGTCACGGATGTTTTCTGATTTAATTATCTTCAAATTATCTTCTCTTCAATTACTTTTGATTTTCACCAAGCTGTTAATGAATTTTTAATTCCTTTATTGTGTCCTTTTTGTTCATTTCCCCCATGAAACAGCTCTCAGAAACAACAGGTGGATACTTGTGGTTATTCTTGTTATTCACTGCACACTGTGGGCAAGGAGGCATTTATACAAACAATATGGCACAATAACGTTTTCTCTTTCATTTTCAACTAGATTCCTGCTGATAGTCACTGCTAATTCTAAATTCAATTTTTGTCTGCCAAACCAAAATATGTATTATGTATTTATTTTTACAAAATTCTACTCATTAAACTTACCAGAGTGATCATAATCAGTTTTGAATTTATCACTTTGTGAAGTTAGTATTTGTCTTGACCTGTGTGCATTGCATGTCTCTAGGTGTAATTTTCTCCATCAATTTACTCAGTCAAGTCTTAAGTGTGTCTTGCTATTTTTCACAGTAAGACATTTTCTTTAACTAATTTTTTCAGGATAGTATAATTAAAAATCTTTTCTTCTCAGGTTACTTACAAATATGCTTAACAGTGGCATGTCAGCAAAAATACCTGTAGAACTCTACATTTGACATCTCTCCAATGGATGACACAATCATTTATTGTTCACATCTTACCGTTTATCCAGTGCAAGATATTGTTTATCTGTGCAAGACTTCTGTCATGATAAGGCTGTTTTAGAAAAGCATTGACTGAGGGACTTTCAGAAATCCAAATATGTTGTGGCAACCTCTGAAGCGCCATTCAGAGAATTCCAGCAGGGACCATAAGACAGAACTTCCCTTGCAAAAGCCACATGGATTCATGTTGAAATAGTAACTTGTGTTCTAATTCTGTGTGAGTGTGTAGGGATGGGTTTAGGACAGGCAGGTGTATCAGCAACAGGAGGAAGAGAGAAAATGTGGGACTGCAGCTGAATAGGACAGGGAACTCAGTAATGAAGGACACAGAATAGTCCTGTGACTGTAGTGGTAGTAACTTTCATTAGGTGCTTTCTTTTCCTGTTGGCCTTTAAAATGGGTGTAATAAATATTACAGATTAGATTCCAAGACTTGGGCACGAGAGCTAAGTCAAAGCCAGTATTCATTTTTGAAACTGCTGAAGTAAGCATATGACTCAGGCTTGAAAAAAATGCCATTCACCCCCCTGCTAAAAGTTACTGTAAAACTTTATAGTTTTTTATGGCTTCTTAATATCAAAATTTTCAATGCTTATAAAAGGAAACAGGAGAACATTATTGTGACCAGCTGAAAGTAAAATCTTAGTATGATATTTCTTTAGATAGATATCATGATGCTACTTGTACACTCACCAGAAGTTCAGATCCTCATTTTAGTAACCAGAAATTTTGTTTGTAAATATAAAAACACCTTTAGAATTTAAAATAGTATTTTCCATAAGATTATAGTCTTACTGGGCTTTTTTTCTATTTCAGTACTCATACCCAGGAAAGATCTGCTACAGGACAACACTCCTTACATAGATAAACCAACAAAAAAGCAAGAATCCTGAGGAAGTATTGTTACCAAGGAAAAAGAGACTGCAGTCAACTCACTGATTTTGAGTGCTGGGACATCATCATGCACTTGTTCTGTGGAAGATAGCAACAGTTTCACAGAACTTAAAAGTACACTTCTGAATTGTGTTACTTCAACCAGGAATTCTTCTGATTATGACAGCTATCAGACAGAGATCGTTTCCCAGGAGTCCAGAGTTTTTCAAAGCTATATAAAAATTAAATGGAGTACTTAATACTGATATTTATTTTTAAGTTTATTGACAATCATAAGCTTCTTTGAAGTAATGAAAAATCATCTTGTGGCATTGAACGTTAAATTTATGCTCTGCACGAAAAGCATGATTTCTGAAGTTGTCGTTAACTGTACACTGGTATACTGTGATACTCTCTGCTTGAGAGAGTTCTTAAAAATTTAGCTGAATAAATTATTTGTGTTTCACAGATGGTAGAGCATGTCTAGTGTTTTTCTTCTCCTACAGACTCTGGAATGAGCAGAAATGTTAGGCTTTGAGTTCTCAGATGACAGCACAAGAGAGCCCAGCCACAACATAACCTAAGGATGTTGGTTTAGATCATAGGGTTTATGGATTTTTGGTTTGCATTTTAACTTGTAATCATTGAGGCATTTTCCAGAGAAAAGGGCCTTGCTGTATAGTTGCAAGTGAACTTGCCTAGAGTGAATATATGAGAAGTTTGATTAGTAAGCCCTAATCGTTTGCATTTTTTTTTTAAATGATCTTTCCTGGGTTCTTGTGGAATTCACTGCAATGATCTGTTCACTTCCATTTTAATTGGAAGGAGGTACAACCTGCAGTGATACACAGGATCTTTTCTTCATGAAATTGATAGCAGGCAGCTCCCTAGGATCTAAATACCTCAACACAGGAGTGAGGTAGTCCAATAATAGGTCTCACCTCATGAGTTCCACTGTATCTGTTTATTTTTAGTCCCCAAGATGTCAGAAATGTGTGTGTGTACTGATTTGGCTTGACTGGCTGAGTAAACCAGAAGACTAGTGCCTTCATCCAGTCTCTTTGCCACAAAGCATGTCTGTTTGTCAAGTACTCCTTTCTTTAAAACACTTGCCTCTGGCTGAGATGGCCAGGGCAGCCAGCAGCAAATACAGGTATCGATAACCCTCTTGGAATTGCAGTGATACTCCCTGCACTGTAGCTAAAAGGCAGCAGGCACACAATGTGAGATAGAATGGAATTACTGCAGATCTTACTATTTGTTGTATTCTAGTGGCTCCATTACAAAACAAATGTCTCCATCTGTAGGGTATGTCCTGTTCTAAGTCCCTGGTATTGTTTACTAACCTAAGGACAAGCTATATTCTGTGTCTGGTTTCCCATCTTTCTGCAGCCTGCCTACATTGACTTTTTTTCCCCATAAGGGGCATAAGAGAGTCATATGCCAGAAAGTGAAAATACAAGGTAGTGGCAACTGTAAAGAGAAAGTAGAGCATTGCCTCAGGTGAAATGACTAACTTTTAATTAGAAGTAATTAAACAGGGGTCTGGCAGGCCTGGGAAATTATATAACTATTAAGGTGTACATCCCATGGCATGTTGGAACTGGGGGGAATTCACCTCTCATAGCCACTGCTTTAGGCTGTGGGTGTAGCCTTAGAGATTTTATCCTTCAGATTGATTTTATAGAATTGAGACACCTAGTAAGTTTTCACTACTGATGTAAAATAGTATAGCCTGTTGCCATGGAAAACACATAGTAAAAGACTTCAGTGATGTCAGTGGTAGATGGTGATCTTCCATATGCTGTTTGAGGAGGCTTCCTCAAGTGGAGAAATTTTTCATGTGACTTGCTTTGGTATCATTCTGCTGTGATGCATTTCAAGGTTTTATTTTTAGTGAGAATACATCAGTAGAAATACAGTATGGAAGTGTCAACTTAGAGGATCAGGCTTGTGATTCAATGGGCATTTCTGTCCTTCATCTTACATATATCTTGAATACTTATAATAAAAATACAGAATAAGCCACCTGAATAACATACACAACTGATGACAATAAAGTACATGGTAAAAATAGTTGGTAGAGTTTATTGGTCTACAGAATGATTGTTCTTACACTCCTGTGCAGTATCTTTATTGTGTGGTATTAATATTCCATGTTCCTGCTGTCCTTGTGCATTCCTGCGCAGCAACACAAAGTGAATTCTGCAGTGTTGAGATGAAGAAAGTCAAGATGATACAAAAAAGGCTACTGATACAGGAGGCTGACAGGCATACTCCTTGCTCTTATTCAATGTGATCTTAAATAGGAATCCAGAGGGTATCTAGACCAGGGTAAGTGGGAATTCAAATATATTACTGAGCCTAGAAGTGTCTCAGACAGGTTGCTGTATAGACCCTGTAGGTGTTTGTTTTCTTCAAATTTAACTTTCCAGTCTTGAAAGAATCTCACAAACCTGCTTAATGAGCAGCTGCTTATTAAGGTAATTAAAGGTTTCTATATGCTGGTTGGTTGTAGCTATTCCTCTTCCCCTTATTTCATGCTTACCTGTTGGTTTGCATTCCAGAATCTAGCCATCACACCAGTTTCCATTTCCCTTTTTAATTTCACTCTGGGTATGAATATGTTCTTGATATTGCTGGATACATGCTCATATATATCTTATTTTTTAATAAATACAAATAATAATAAAAAGACAGGAACTATTATTGCAATCTCTCTTTGCAAAGTTTGAATTGTTAGCTGAAACTTTTCAAATTGTTACAGGGGTAATGATTTTTCACTTAATGGCTTAGGAGGAGAAAAGAGTGATTGTTTACAACAGAAACTATAGTTGAATAGGCTCACAATAACACAGTACAATCACATTAAAGTTTTTTAGGTTTACTGGAACAGCAGAATTTTGAAAGCAAATGCATGTGCCTTTCCTTGTAGAGTATGTATCATCAATCATAAAAGATATGCCTTAAAGGTAATAGTTCTTTAAACTGTAGTTTAGTCATATCTGTATGAAAAAAAACCCCAAAACAAAGAAGTGGTGTGTAGGCAGACAGGAGGTGCTCTTGGAAAAGCCTCGGTGCTTGTTCAGATCTGCAGCTGAGCTGCCACAGCCGAGAGGTCAGTGTGGTCTGACCAGCACACATTGCTGTGCAGGGCTGTGTCCATGACCTGGACAGAGACACCAGCAGTGGTGCTTGGCAGCACCTGGTGTTTTACAGGCAAGTTTCTCTGCTCACGGAAGTCAGCAGAGTTTGGCAGAACCTCAATGGTTCCATGCAGCAAAATTCTAAGTGCTTCAGCTTTTGGCATCCTCTACCAGAGATGCAGCTGTTAGAGCTTTCTGCCTTGGTATTCTCTTTCATGTAGTGTTGACTTCATAGACACTATAGCTTTATTGAAAGCATTCAATACATCCAAAGAGTATTTCTGGTTTAAATACCAAGTTTTGGTCTTGTGCTGATCACTTTTCCCTCTCCTTTATTTAACAGTTTTAAAATAAAAGGTTTCTTCAATTGTTTTTTTCTTCAAGATCAGGATAGGGATCCAGCATGGTATTAGTATGTTTTCTATAGCCTGATGTTCATAAAACACAGGTGATAGATTTAATCTGTGAATTGATTTTGTTTGTGTGGGTAGGATTTGTGTTGAACTCTTAATGGTTTCAGGTGAAACAAGGTGGTTGTTCTAATTTAACAGGGGAAAATTAATGCTCTTTTTTGTTCCTGTGCACTTTGGTAAAGGAAGCATTGAGTTGCTAATTTTACAGGGAGTGCTTTTAAACCACAAAGTGATTTTGCAAAGACTTTATCTGGAAGTAGCATTAAAAGTTTAATATTGAAAGGTGGCTTGTACCTTCTCTAAGGAGCTAAGTTGTCAGTTTTTCAGGTAACATGAGATCAGCGAACCTGTGGCAACTTCAGTCACATAAGCATTTAGTCTTTTTCTTAGAGGCCCTGCCAGCTGAAGGAGCTGAAGTAGTCTGAGTGCTGCATAAAATTATCAGCCCTGTTTGTATCACACTGGATTTGTAAATACAGCTTCAAGTACTGGCAGTTCTTTAAACTTCCTTTACAAAAGGAAAAGAAATATTGACAATTGAAAACTAAAAATAAGGGCTGACCTGTTTACAGGAAGAGTGGAGACCTAATGTTACTGAGACCAGTAATATTTATCAAACTACTTGCAAAATTCAATCCTTAAGTGTGAAGTTTGGTAGGCTGTCAAATCTTTGATCGTTAGTTTTATGGGAAAATAATTACTTAAAACAAAGCACAAATAGGAACATGAATTGAGTATCAGGGTTGGTACTTGGTATTAAGGATATTGAGGTGCTGGAGTGTGTGTCCAGTGCAGGGTAACAAGGCTTGTGAATGGTCTAGGAAACATGCCTTATGGGGAGTTGCTGAGGTATCTGGGCTTGTTTAGTCACAAGAAGAGGAGGCTCAAGGGGGACCTCTTTGCTCTCTACAGCTCCCTGAAATGAGGCTGCAGTGAGGTGGGGGTTGGTCTCTTCTACTGTGCCTGCAGTGAAAAGACCAGAGGAAATGGCCTTCAGCTGAGACAGGAGAATCAGATTAGATATTAGGAAAAAAATAATTCACTGTTAGGGCATGTCAGGCATTGGAATAGATTGCCCTGGGAGGTAGTGGAGTTACCATCTCTGAAGGTGATTAAGAAGCATCTTGATCAGTGCTGGATGTTGTGGCATAGTGGTTTAGGGGTTACAGTGGTAGTGCTGGTTGATGGTTGGACTTGGCAATCTTAGAGGTCTCTCCTAACCTTGATGATTCTATGATTTTACAGTTACAAAGTTTTGCTATTTTGATAGTTGAAATCCAGTCATCTTTGAGGGTAAAGTATATGTAGCTTCTTTGAGGGTAAATCTGTGGCATAGATACTCAAATACCTAATTCTGTTGAAAGACTTCAGTAGTGAAGGTTGTATGCCATGACTTTTTTTTTCTGCCACCAAGAATAAGTCTGTGGAGAGGAAAAGAGGAAGGTCATGTATTTATACTTTGAAAAATAGCAATAAGTTTAAATAATTTGCTCTTCTTATAAACAAATATTTCCGTTTAGCTTCAGTAATTTGGTTTGCCTCAAGATGGAGGAGTAAAAGCACCTGCTTTTGAAATTATGCTTTCCTTCTTCTTGTGGTACATGCTTCAGTTTTTCATCTCATCTACACAAAAGGCTGTGGCTTGAATCCAGGATTAGTCAGCATTAAATAAACAGCTGGTGAAACGATGGCCTCTTGAACCTGGGAGAGAGGATGGCATCCTTTGTGTTAGGCCATAAAAGCAGGAAGAGTTCTGCTGTTACACCTGCTGCTGTACCAGTGGCAGCCCTGTTCTCTGAGATCGGTGGGTGAGGGTTGACTCAGCCATCCTGAACCACCCTTTCCAGCTGAAAGACATCTCCGTATCTGAGCATGGGAATTTTGTCACTCTGCTCACTGTGCACCAGAGCTGTGGTAGTCAAAACAAGCAGGCAGTGACCTGTACAATACTCTACACTTTCCCCTGTCAGTTTGTAAAGGAAAAACCAAAAGGTCATTGCAATGCTTCCTCACTGTTTCAAGTATGTATTTATTAAGTGGTCTGTTGCTGTCTGCCTGGACATGAGCCAGCACTGATGTTGTTGTGTGGATCTTTTATCCATCAATTTGTGTGTTTTGTCCTTGGGAAAGCCACTATCCTTTGCTTCAGATTTTCTCTTGATGCTTAGAAGTACAGTCTGAAGTCAGTTTCTTGGAGGGTTTTTGGAGACTCAGCACAAACTACCCATGGGAAAAAAAAAAAAAAGTGCTTCTAAGGACAAGGGAGGGACAAGGCTGCATTTTTCACACATAGCTGTTGTCTATTGGTGTCACAAGGGGAAGAGTGTGGCTTTCAGGCTGTAATGCCCCTGGATGATATTTCAAAGGCCACAAAATATATATAGTACTTTGTAGCAGTTTGCCTTGTTATTTTGTAACATATCACACTGTATCAGTGGAAGTGATCTCGGATACAGTATTGAGAATGGACAAAGAAGGAATTCTTAACTAGCTGAAAACAGCCCCTGAAGGAATTTCCCTTTAATATTAAGAATATGCCAGATTTTTAATTTTTTGGACATTGTTATTTAGTTATGCATGTGTGTGGGGGTTCGGTGCTGCTTTCCAGCTAGCTCTTGCACTGAGCTCGCATTTAAGGGGTAGGGCTCGGTACCTTTCCAATCCTGTGGGTCTTGGCCTCTGGCAGAAGCGTGGCGACGGCAAGGAAGAAGAGAGGACTCACGTGGGTTTCAACTGGGTTTTATTTCACCCAGAGGGGGAACCCATGAAAAGTGAGTCTTTTCCTTCTGGGTCTTATCTTAAGTATAGGGGTCTGGAAAGGGGCAGGGGACAGTCTAGAACCAATCGCAGGGTGGGGGGGAGTGACCCAGAACACAAAGGACAGACAGTAGAACAATTCCATGCATTAAAAGGAGAGTGGGGAATAGAGAACCTGCCAAATCACTCGACAGCCTTCCAAGAATCTTCCAGGCTTCAGGGCGGGCTACAGAGTGATGGACAGGACCCATAACACAGGAAAAACCAAAAAGGGTTTTAACATGGGGGTATGGGACAAGCCATTGTACAGAAATTTGGCAAACCCAAAATGCACACCACAACACAAGTGGTTTCCTCAGTTATTTTCCTCCAGACATGCTTTGTGGAAATACAAGCAGACAAGGGGTCTCACTGGACCCTGCAGTATTGTCCAGTAGCAACTGAGGTAAGTCTGGCTTCTGTCAAACCAATAGATGAAGTCCAAAATGAATGAGCATAGGAATGAGAGCAAGAGCATTAAAATGCATAGAAGGAAGAGTAAATGGAATAAAGGAATATTAAGGACTAATTCTGCATCTGTGAAACAAAAATTTCCATGTACTAAGTGGTTCTTTAAACAATTTTCGTCTCTAGATGAATGTCAGATTTTCATTGTTTAATGAAACAGTGCAGACTGGAGGTGAAAAGAAGACTGATTATGTTTGGACTAAAGAGGAACAGAGGACTGAATATAGGAATAGTAAAGGCAAAGAGTATATTAATTTGTTCTTGGCCTGGCTTCATTGCAGTCATAATTAGAACTACAGCATGTTCAGATAGTAATTTCTTTGAGCAGAAAGATTTAGGGTCAATTACCTGTTTTGCAGTATTTTTTCTGTGTAATTTTGCCTGTTTCTGCTTTATTTCAGGTGCATTCAGTGGGACTTAGATAAACAGTTACTCAGTTGCAACGACTTGTGGAGATTTCTGGCTGTATGTTTTATTCGTTACGGAGAATGAAGGAAGAAAATTTCCCCTATAAGAGGACTATAAACCTCTTATATGTTATAAAGAGGAAGATCATATCAAAACTTTACCCATATTACTTTCTGATAATATTGTAGATAGGCACACATTAGGTAGGAAGCTCTCAGCCTCTCACAATTTCATCAAAATACATAATTAAATCATTATAAGCTTGTTAGGTATAAGAAAAGGAAACATGTCAACTAATGTCAGACTAGCAATACAAACAAGCAAACAAACAAACAAAAA
>VZDJ01000187.1:1274356-1338574 GCA_008694505.1 Cyanoderma ruficeps | reverse complement strand
GCAGAACTGTGATAGGTATGCTTCTCAGTACTGCTTTGCTTTAGCTGCTGGGCAAAAGGCAAAATTGAGGGAATTTGTGGCTCCAGTGACAAAACACTTGTCACACAATTGTGAAGGGTGCATTACCTGCCTTTGTCATATGGGAAACATGATATGATGCACCAGCTACATCAAATGATAAATCATACTTTAAAGCATGCTGTTTGATGTACTTTCCATTGCCCTAAGAGAGATGTGTTTGAAATTCTGTTTTAAGATGCATGTTGTGATTTCTTTCACTATTTTCTAAACCACATTCCAGTGAGTATTTGAAACTACAAACACTTAAAATAGAGAAGAAACATGCAAATGTCGACACATGTTTTTTCTCCATTTCAGGGCAGAACACCACCAATATGCAGGAGAAAAGCAGTGAAAAAAAAAAGCCCCCCAAACCTGGGATAAAGAGTAAACAACACTGTGTCAATATATCCAGGAAAGCTTGCTGCAGATATCATCATTTTGTTCTTGTACAATTCCATTCATTTAAAACTCACTTTTCTAACAGGTGATGTAATTTATCAAATATACAGTAACTCAAACCACAAAAGTTAATCAGATGGTCTCTCAAGGATTTATGCTAAGTGCTATTTCCTCTATTCCATGTCAAAGAAAGAAAATAACCCCCTGGAATAGCATTTGAACTGGATGGCTTTGGACCAGATGTAATATCTAGAACAAATTTGAAACTAAAAATCCCATTTAATCCTAAACCCCCCACCTTTTTACAAGTAACGGGGCTCTGCAAATTTTAGCAACACGAAAAAAAATCAAGATTTTTGTGTTTAGTTTTATTTATGTATTTATTTTTCTTTTATTTATAGGACTGATTCATATGTGAAAATTGCTAAGGGCTACTAAATAGAGGTGCAAAAGCTACCTTAAAAGTTATTAAACAGGTGAAGAAATAATGTTTTGTATTCGTTACAATCTGAATTTAGGAATACACTAAGATAAACTAAACAGTTTTTAAATTAATCTCCAGGGCAGTGTCCATATACACAAAGAAATGAAGAATAAGCTGTAGTGCTGGCCAGTGTAAAATAGCACATTTGTGTGCTATGATTATTCTGCAAATATATGCTCTCAGAAGGTAAGGTAATGCTGAGACAATTTAATGTCTGTAAGCAAGGCTAAGAGGAAAATACAGACAGGATATCAAGAAGAGCTTGAAGCACAGTTCTCACTGATGTCAATTAGACTGTGATCAGTGACTTGTCATAGTGAAGTATTGTCTCCTGTAAAGCAGACACCCTTTTTGTTAGGATGCTTGAAGTCTTAACACCCACAGTGTCAGAGCATGTTCAGTTGAAACATTGGAATGAGTAGAAATGAGGATTCAGCTGGAGGCTTGGGAAACAATGTGTTATACCAGCTATATTATATGTTTGTTAAAGTAATATAGAAGCAATGTGCTCAACCACACTGAATGCAGCAAAAGCTGAAAGGGAAGGAGATTCCTGCATCTCCACCATGGCTTACAAGAAAATGAGGAGAGACAAGGAAAGAGATAGAACAAAAAAAGATGGTACAACTTGGGTACAATAGTCAGAACAGACTTAGACTATGTCCAGTCTTTTTTCTATATCTTTTCTGTGTGTTGGTCACTATTTTGTCTTTCTTCTGTTAAGATTTTTATCATTTTCTGGCTGAGAACCAAAATTCTCCTTTTTTTCAATATATAGGAACTGATGCTAACCATATACCAGATATCTCAGATGATCCTTTTTGAGTGGTTGATGGTTTCTGCTACCCCTGCTGAATTATGAGAAGAGTTAACAGCAGTGTACTCCATGCCAGATAGCTGTATATGCAACATGTAAATCACTGTGGATATCCTGAGTCCATTAAAACCAGAAAGGCAGGTGCTTCTTGTTGCCTTATCTTTGCTCATCAATCACACAACACGGAAGAAGAAAGGTGCTGTATGGAAATACAATTTTAAAGCCCCTGGTTGTGTGGCACTCACCCACACCATTAGTTCCACAGCAGTGGGAGATGGCTTTCAGTAAGGACGGTCTTACTTCCTTAAAGCATGACTTCATATGAAAATTTCAGCTGTGGCATAAAATGTGAACTGGGCAGCATTTGAACAAATACATGCTTCCGCTTATATAAACAGCCTAATTAAATCCACTGCTTAAAAGCTTGCAGAACTGGCAGCATGCTTTGTAAGGACAGTTTGCCAAGGAAATAAGGAACTTGGGACTAAATTTTTTCTGTCTTATGTACAGGAGCAATATCATTGAATTCACCTTCTTGCATAAAGCAAGCAAAATTTGGCATAATCTTCAAAGCATGCCAAGCTCCTGTGTGCACTGCTTGCCTTTGGGTATGCAGTAGCCTAAAAGCAACACAGAAATCAATAGAAAGAATACATAACCACTCATTTTATTTCTGGAACCATTTTAAATTTACCCTGGCAAATATCTGTATAGATCTTCAACACAGTGATTGATTTATTTTCAAAGAAAGTAGCTCTGTGCTTCATGTCTTGTGTGTTTTATCTCTACTGACAATGTGGCTGTTATCTAAGAAGTATATTTAGTACAGTTAAATATATAGATACATGTGTAATGTATCAGTCCAAAAAGATAGTCATGAAACCAACTGCAGAGAGCACCAATAAAGCCTTTTGCAGACCTTCTAACCTGTGCTTGCACATGGCATTTTGGTATGGAGCAAAAAAATTGTCCAAGAAACTCAACAAAGCTTCACACTACAGAATGCTTGCACAGCTGTGCAGCTGTGGACATGCTGCTTCAAAGCCAAGTTAGACACTGTGTCAAGTGTTCTAACTTCCCTCATTTGTTATGCTCATCTTTATGGCTTTACATATGGCATATTAATGCTTTAACAGATACCACCTGACTTAAAGGGTAGTTTGAACGATGTGTTTGATTTTATGAACCGTACATTTGACACAATAAAGTACTGAGTTTTCTGCCTATCTCTGTACCTGAACACCCTTAGATAACCTTAGATGGACACAAACACATCAAACACAAGGACTAACACATAGTTGTCTTATGGCTTTCACCTGTGCTCTTGGCTCCTTTATTATATGTAATAATGCGCCCTTGCAGGAAAGACAGGATATGATCGGAGAACTGATCCTTGGCATTCTAAGTAAAAGCCTGATTCCATGAGAAGTGCCTTCTCAGAGCTCCAAATGGCAGACAGTACTCTTGTGTGTTTCCAGCTGATCCTAAGGAGCCCAGTGAATGAAATCAGCTGAGGGACAGTTGAGGCAGTCCCTAGGGCAGTGCTCAGGAAACTGCATGGCATGGGAGCAGGGAGGGATAGTTGTACCCACACTCAGCCCACAGCTGCTGTTACTGGCATTTTGGGAGTGGAGTGTGCAGGACTTGGGAGTGCTGCAATTTTCAGGGTGCGAACCTTCTTGCACAGTCATCCCTAGACTTTCAATATCCCAAACAATGCCACTGCCATGATAGCATCTCCCATAATGTAACGGGCAGGACTGGATCTTCCCAGCATCATCTGGCACCTTGTTCAGTAGCTGGCCCCTAACTCTGTTAGACAGGAGTGGTTAGCAGTGACCAGCCTCAGGGTCCCTGGTCATTCCCAGTGTCTGAGCATGAACAGAGGAACGAGGTACTTGGGAAGGCATGGGAGGTGACTGGCGTTCTGTAGGACATGGGCATCGCCCCAAAGTGAAGAGCTGGGTAAGACAACATTGCAGAGGATTTCTGGAAAGATCATAATAGTCCTAAATGGCTGCCTCCAGACCCCTGGAAATCCACAGGGTTTTTTTAATTCCCTTCAGTAGCATAAGAGTTTCCTGCCTGGCATTTCCTTATCAGTTAAGACAGGTGACTGCAACAACCAGAGGAAGAGCTAGGAAAAGCTATTTTTATTGACCACAGAAACTCTTCCCTTTGGCTAAAGAATTTCATGTGATCCAGTAGCCTCTGGGCCTACAGACCCTTCTTTTGTTGAACAAACTGTCAGATACTGCTTGTAGCTGGACTGATTGCAAGCTACAATCAGTTCAGGAAGCCCAGATTTGTGCCTGTTATTTCATTAGGTGTAGACATGTATTGTTTTTAGGTTGCAAATACTTTATAACCATGCAGATTACATTTGTATCTTGATACCAGTATAGAGGCTGAGGACTAGTTGCAGTTCTAGAACACTGAAAATTTCTTCATTCTTCCTTGTTGCTAGGAACAGTACTCTAGGATAGAAAATATTTTGGTTTATTTTTTTTACCCCTCCCCTCCCTGGTAATGTAGGGGGTGAGATGCATTGGAGGTTGAATTCCTAGAGGGAAGCTGGTTTTCACTTAACTGGGAGATCAGAACAGCAGCCTTGAGCTAAAGGTAATGAAGAGGTTTGATGAGACCAGGTTTATAGATAGACAAGTTGAACTGTTTTAAGATCTGCTTTATAGATTAAAAGACAGTGGGAAGCCAAAGAGAAAGAAGTTTTAGTAATCGTGGTAGTAGGTTGTCGGAATCCATGCTCACATCTGGGTTACCAGAACAGCAGAAAGAGAGCAGATCAAAATCTTTTGTAGAAAAAATATTTTGTGTGCTGTTATTTCTTCATATTGTGATCATAGCAATTGGTAGTATTTAGGATAAAATCTCCCTGATGTAGCTAGGATAGAAATATTGCACTGGCTGTGACATAGGACTGTTTTGAATAGAAAACAGGAAATTAAGCTCTGATTGAGATCTGTTTCTTATCACTCCTGTCCTACTTTGAAGTTCTATGTCCAAAGTATTTTCCCTGCAAGCACAATATTGTTTTCATAGCAATAACTCCCCTCCTTTCCTCCCTTCATGAAATTAGCTGTTGATTCCTTTACTTACGTATACTGTCTGAAGAAAACATCTGGAGCCAAGGCAGGAGTGAGTTATCCACGTCAGGGTCTGGAGTGTCCATCTGTGTGGCAACATAAAGGCACCAGGGAGTGTAATGAAACCTGCCCACGCTGCCTGGTCCAGAGTGAAGGAGAGGTCAAATGTCAGTGAGCTCCAGATGTCTGCCTGAGTGAGCGGATGAATGTTGGCTGTGTATCCACAGTGCATTAATGGCCCATGCATTAGAGGCAGCTGAGGGTAAAAAAATAGATGCTGTCAGCAGAAAGGACCAGAGCAGGTTATAGTTCCCAAAGGCAGAGGAAGCTAGCCAGAGAGCCACAGTCAGGTTGTGCCATCTGCATGACACCACAGTTGCTTTCCAGGGTGACTGTGTCTCCCTTTGTCTTCTGCATTTAGTTGCAGGAACAGAACCACTGCAAAATTCAGCGGAGTTGGGTGTGCATTTGCATCCACAGCAAAGAAGCAGCAGGGTGATGAGTGTGCACCACAGTGACTGTACAGAATAACCAGAGGTTGCTCTGGTTCTCACCCAAATACCCTGTACAATGTTGGGGCACACAAGTGGGATGGGGTGAGCAATACTCCAGGGAAAACTGAGTATGGGTGATTGGCACCTATGCACATAATCACAACAAAGAGGACACTTCTTAAGTTGGAACAGAATATGCAGCATGAATAGCCAAAGGAGCAGAAAGCACCACCTTGCAGCTGGCCACAAGCAGACCTGTGAAAGGGGGCTAGGAAAAAGAGAAAGGTTATAGTGGCATTGCAGAGTTTCCTTATGGAGAAATGTCTCCATATTAATGGAATCAAGGGCTTGGTCCTAAAGGGCACAGAAAAATCTTTAAATCGAAAGTCAAATTGTGCATATACTAAAAATTTTGTTCATTTTCAAGATACACCAAAAAGAATGAGCCAAACTATTTTAATAGATTAAAAACCCTTGGGGAAAAAAATGGATTGCTTGTATTTTTACTTCGGGGTTTCTAAACTGTTCTCTGCCAGATTAGTATAGGACATCTGCCAACAAATTTACCTGTAAAATAACTTCCAGACCTACAAACCTATGAGGTAAATTCTGCAATGAAGTGATTATAGGCCTCCACCAGAATATCAACCTGCAAAGTAGCTGTGGTTAGCCAGCTGCACAAACCCCCAGCTCAGGCCAGGTTTATGTCCGTCCCTCATACTGTGCCGAGTCCATCCAGGTGTGGGCAGTAACCCCTGGCTCTTGAGAGATCTTCTGCACTCATTTATTGCAAAAGTACTTCCATAGTAAAATGTAGCTGGCAAGCTTGGAAAGTATTGTCATTCTCATTTGACAGGTGAAGTAAGAGATGTGGAGAGGTTAAGTGGTTTATTGAAGGTCTCAGATAAAATAGGTGGCAGAGGTCAGAGTATTTCAAGAAGACTAACTCTCATGACCTTGATCTAAGTGACACCCTTTTGAAGGCATCTTATTGTTCACACCTGCTTTTTTGTATAATAGAGATAATTAATTACAGGAAAGGAGAACTATAAGAAATGATAAATGATGAGAACAAGGCTAAAATCATTAATAAAACATTGGACATTTAGTGCTGAGAGACTGCTATGTTGAGTAAACTGGGAGAATGAACACTACTAGTTCTGGCTTCTGCAAACAGAATTTGTTAAATTAAAAACTGGTACAAGTGACCTTCTGCTGCATTTCCTGATATGGGCTTAGTTTCCCCAGGGCTGTCCTCCACATATTCATGTTTTAAATCATATAAACTATGACTTCCTGAAAATAAAAATAGCTTTGTTAAAATTAGACTTTTAATAAGGTACGTCAGATTACATGAGGCAGGAAAATTATTTCTTTACATAATAAAAGCTTCTGGCTAGCAACAAGACATTTTAAGACTTAAAACATTAGCAACATCCTGAGCGTCCTCTCATGTTCAGCAGTTCGGCTCTGAATGGAGTGAATGCTTCTTCTCTCCACAATTAATTTTCTCCTCCCACTGAAGTTTAAATAACAATAAAACACTAAACTCTTAATCTGAATTGTTCTATCAGACAGAGAAGTGAAACAACAGAGAGCAGTATCAGTACTTTGTATTTTCTTCTCCATGCACAGTTCGACATCAATCTGCATTCAAATTTGTCAACAGTCTTACTGAAGGCAATCTAAGTATTCCTATACTAGGGGATAAAGAAAAATATGCCTCTTTAGCTTGTGAGGCAGATTGCCATTCTAGAGTTATCCACAGGCAATCTGTTCATTGGAATTGCAGCTTCTGGAGGTGGAGTACCAGGTCATGTATGCAGCAATTAACTGCTGGGCTACCTGCACTCCCTTCAGGAGAGGCATGTTGAATGTAAGCAGCACAAGCCAGAGCACAGTGACAGGCAGCGTCAGACACGAGTGACTTAGCACTCTCAGACTTGTTAAATGAAGGAAACAACTTGTCTGTATGAAGTATGATGTGTGAAGGGCCAAGGCCTTAGCAATGTAATTGTTATTGCAATTATATTTTCAGGGAGAAACTAAAAGGGAAAGCTAAATCCTACAAATATCTCCTGAAACCCAAACATAAGCAATACTACACCATCTTTTTGAGTTTGTTTGCAGGCCTGAATCACAGAGGATTGCTTGCATTGCATTTTGTCTGTTCACTACAAAATGTGTTTCAAGCAAGTTAGGGAATTTGGGTTTTATTCTTGTTCTCTGGTTGACAGATATGAGGACCCTTTGCATCATCAAAGAATGGATGTTCATTCAGTCTAACCCAGTCAAAATCACAAGCCAAGGAGATTATTCCCTTGCTGAAGAGGATACTGAGGGAAGGGCCCTTCTTCCATGGGTACTTTCATTCCTCCCTGCCAGTAGCTGTCTTTCTTTCATTTCTGCATTTGCTGCAAGAGGTTTATAACTGTTGGCAATTGCAAACCCACTTCACCAAAGACAGCATAGTGAAGTGACAACTGGGAAAGATGTGTAGGAGAAGCAGCAGCTAAGAACACAGCTTTCTATAGCACCCTGCTGCCAGCCTGAGGAGACATTACAGAGCTATTCACATCATTTTCTGCAGTAGTTATTTTATCTGGGATAACAGATGCACAAAATGAGAAAAAGTAATCTTACAGAATTAGCAGCCTTGCAGTATTGGCATATTGTGACTATATAAAGACAGCAATCACTGAAGTTGCTTCAGTTGTTTCTCTCCAGATAGCAGCATTGGCAATGACTCAAAAATACAGCATGAATTGCAGCAGGACCACTGATACAAAAGGGAATAAACAAGAACAACGGGGATGTTTTTAATCAACCACTTGGTCTGTTACAGGCAGTTTTAAAAGGCTATTTTTACAATTACTCTGTATTTATACACTGTTATTTGCAAATGTGCGTCTGCTAGTACATACCACTCACTCAGTTTGAAAGGCATTTCTCTATTTTTTTATATTCTCACAGGAGTATGGAGTTGTTGAAGCCTCATGGAAATGGTTCTTTCTCTCTGTCAACCATGCATGCATGCATGTGGATTTGATCTAAATATTTATTAATTCTCTGTAGAGAATATAAATACAACAATCAAGCAGTCCTTGTATGGCCAGGGTCTGGCAGTCTACCATTTCGGAGCAACATTAAAGTGAAATATTCTATGCATAGCAGTTCAATTTACATGTTTTATTGTACATCAGTGAATTCAGGTGGCCTAAGTCAGTTTTAGGACACTCTACTGTATTTTGAGATCTCTGTGTCATAATAGGTTTTTCTGAAACTTAAACAAGTATATATAAAAGAGGTTTACTTTTTGTACTGACAAATGAGGATCCAGCACTAGCTGTCTTTTTAAAACATTTTCTGAAACTGAATCTGTCCTGTTACTGGGTTATAAATTTGCATGTTTGATGCAGAGGTAGTTTTGAGAAGGGAGGAATTTTATAGCTTCAACAGGAGGGTTTGGGATTGTGTGTGTGTTTGTATTCTTGTTAAGTCTCATTTGAGAGAAGTGGTAGTAGGAAATTTGTAAAGGAAGACCAGAGCATATTTAGTTATTCTGTCCCTCCACCAGATTGTCCAGGCATAATAAATGGAATGAATACAACCCCATGTCTCTAATTGGATACTTTGAAAGTCCCTTGTTCTCTTTTTTTCCCCAAGGTAAACATTCTGCTATTAAAGTTTCTTTAAAGCTACCAAAGCTTAAGCCAGTTTCCACTGAAGTAAGTGGGAATTGTTAAATTGATTTCACTGATAACAGAAATAGGCCTTTAGGGTATATCCTTCCATTACTATTTATTTCCTTTTATTTCATCATATTATGTGATCATATGTACATCTGCATTCTTGAGGAAGTGGCATAGGAGATAAAGAATTTCATTTCCCAGGAAAGCTTACATTATTTTCCAAATTTAGGATGAGTTGGGGGAAAAAACTTGGATGAGCCCTCCAAATCTGTCCTGTAACCCAAATTAATTAGTATATTGTTTTTGTTTAAGCAACCATTAACATATGCCTAGATATTAAACTATATTTGGTCCTGTAAATATTTTATAAAGTGTCTTGCAGTACTAGTCTGTAAGCTTTTGCTAGAGGTTAGAATGTTTTTTTGTCAAAAAATCCCAACCTTTTCTGAGTGGTGTGAATTTGCTGGTGTAACATTACACAGAAAGCTGTGGCAACTATGTGGAACAGGTTTGAGCAGCATTGTTTGCCAGCAACATGTCTTTGCTGTTGTTGCCACTTGTTTTCCGCATTACTGAAGTTACTGTAGCACTGGCAGCATTCAGGTTAAAAAATATCTTTAAACAAAAGCTTACTGCCTGAGAGGATTTAAATAGTTTTTAGGCATGATCCCACTTTGCATGGGTAAATTGAGCTATTTTCCAGCAAGATTGTGGTTTAAACAGAGATCTGGCTATTAGCACTTGAAGTGCCATGGGAACAGGGCCTCAAAATTGAAACGTAATACACAACCAGATACTGACAAAACTATGAACACTGGGGGCAGGAATTATGATGAAGCAGAACATCATTCCCAGTCTTACTCTCACAACTCCCTTGCTTTTGGGAGCATACTCTTCCAACCAGTAAAGCCCATAACAGCCGGTATGATACTCTTTGATGTTTTGAATTCCTCGTTCCTGGACAGGACAATGCAGTGAGTTAACAATGAGGATGATGGAGCAGCTGGTTCTAGCCACAGGTAGGCTGCAATACCCTGGGTGAAGCAAGTGGTGGCTAACTTGTTTCCAAGTTTGTATTTCGACCTGCAGGGCTAGAGAAACAGAAACCAGAAGGGAAGGAATCAGGTGGCGGGAACAAAGCACCAGAGTACACACTGACTTTCCTGAATTACACATCCTTATATCCTCCAGGACACAGTCCTATTTAGATATCATTGCCATGCACAGCTCAGCTGTAGGCTGTTTGAGGAAAAGGCCTTCCACAGTTTCAGTCAGGTATTCAGCACAGAAATCCTTGGGATGTTTTCCTAAATACATAAATGAGTGGGATATTTTATATAGTTGTTCCCTGCTGCTGTCCTCCACATTTTCATTATAACTCTTCTTCTTTATTTTTGTCTAGTTTTGGTTTTGGTTTCTTATGTGCACTGTAATCAGTCTCTTTGTCAGGGATTTTTAAACTGGAAACACAATTCATCAAGAATTTGCTCGGACTGTTTTTGGGAGGTTACAAAAAGTATCATTTGTACTATTTAGCAAAGGATAGCCTGTTAAACTGCTGAACCTGGTCTGGTAAAATACCTAACTGGTATTCATACACTTGTGCTATGTTTAAGAAATGAACCATACAGGATTAATAGCTGAAATCTACTCAGACACAATGAAAATTCTATTGCTTTTTAGTACGAGATGTTCCTGAAGTTGTTGTAAATTTCAATGGGAGTTCAATATCTGGAGCACCACCCAGATCAAATCTGGAATGTGAATTACATTTACTATCCATTTAAAGTATAGATTGTTTTTAAGCTTGTTCACCCAGTCTTATCATGTAGTGCCTGTTTTTCCTTTGCAGTTACTCAGAGTCCACCAAGCTCTACTCAAATTGCTAATTAGCAGGAGCTGAATGCTTCTATTTAAAGGGGAAAATCAGGTGTGCATTCCTTCACTTTTTTTCCACAGAAACTTAATTGCAAGAGTTAGTGTGGTTGTTTCATTACTTTCACTTCAAATATTTTCTTTAAACAGTTCCAGAACAAGATGGAGGTAAGACTACTCTGAGACAAGTTGTGAAGTCTGAATGTTCCAAGATTTCTCTGAGTGAATGGAAGGGAAGATGTTTCTCAGCACTGCAATCACCTCCTGGTGTGCTACTGTTGATGTCCCACAAAAAAGGGAGGTTCCAGGAATACTTGCAATACAACAGAGAGCAAAACATGTCAGTTAAAACAACTTTTGTGCCATTAAAAGTGTTTGTTATCATAACAAAATGTATTTTAAGTATTGTCTCATTGAATGAACACCTGATACAAATACCACCGCAGTAGGAAGGAAGCTTTGGTCATCTCCCTCTCATTACACCAGTACCAATCTACTGCACTGCACCTATTGCTGGCTGCCAGGTAGAACTCTGAAGGCACAACAGCAAACTGTGCTGTTCCCTGAGAGCTCATACTTCTGAAACCCGCTTCTTCTGACACTTCTCAGGAAGGCATAATTGATTATCTTCTAGTTTGCAATGTACCAATTAATTCAAACAGCTGAACTTTTCCGAAGGCATTAAATCCCCTTAATTTAGAAATCTGTATTTTCTTTTGTTTTTCAAAATAGTAAGATTGTATTTAATTCAGGTTAAATATTGTTGTAAATAAATTATGTGTTTATTTGTGCTGAAGAAATAAAAGAATTACAGGCAGGAAGGGAGGCATTGTCAGAGTCACAGGAAGGAGAAACAGAGCTGAGAAAGGAAGATCTGAAGTTATCAGCAATTGAAAGGAGGGATTTCAATCGAACCAACATATTTGATGGCTGGACCATCAGCTCCGAGATGGTTTGCCTCTCCAATGGATATTTCCCCTGTCTGCCGAGAAACCCCACTGAGAATCTGAATATGATTTGCAGCCAACTCTCAGACACCATTATGATTCCTTCTTGAAGTCCACATGGGGAATCCATGAATACCATCATCCAAACACAGAACAAAGGAGGACCCTGCCTCAGGGAAAATAAAAAGTATAAAAACTGGACCCTGCGACCAGGATTTTGGGGCGAATGAAGGAGGACACGGTGCGGACCAGTCCTATATTCGCATCCCCAATTCGATCGAATTTGTTCTTTATTGTGGTTTTGTTTTATGGTGGATTTGTTTTAATGTGGCTTTGTTTTACCTGTGTTTTTGTAATTTTTTATATTTTTGCTCGCAGTGACAAGAAAATAAATTTTATTTTTTCTTAATTACTATTTGGCTCACCATATTTATAGCAAATATCATAACGCCCTGATATGTTAGACAGAAATGATGTCACTGAGAGCAGTTACATCTGAGGAAACTGTTGTGAATAACCTCCGTGTATTAATTTGTGCCTGAGAAATAAAGGATTTAAAAGCAGACAAGAGCAATTCGCCAAGAAACTCCAGGACGAGAAGGGGCAGAACAGGGGAAGATTTAGGCAATCAGCACATGAATGGATGTGGCTCCCCTGGAAATAGACCAGCAAGCATGCTTAAGGACCGAAAACATCTGCCCGAGAGAAACTGAATATGGTCTGCAATGGTCACCCCAGACATCTATTCTGTTTTCCCAATGGTCACCCAGACATCTATTATACTTTCCTGAAAACCCACTCAGAAAAATCAGAATCCCAAAAGGAGAACAATGAATATCAATACTCGGACAACTGGACAAAGGAAGACCCTGCCTCAGGAGAACTGAAAAGTATAAAAACTGGACCTTTGGTGATGGGATTTCAGTGAATGAAGGGGAGGCAAGGTGCGTTAGAGGCCTCTCTCACGTTCACCCCCGTTCGATTCCCGGGATCAAATTGGTCTTTATTGTGGCTGTGATTTTTTTTTTGATTCATTTCCGTACTCGCTGTCACGCAAAAATAAATTTTATTTTTATTATTACAATTTGGCTCACCTCGTTTATAACAGACTTGGTGACCCCGACATGATACAATCATGTTTTTTTCACGGGAACTCCATGCTGCTTGGGAGGCGCTCCGCTAACTTTAGTGGGCCGACAGCGCAGGGAACTCAGTGAGACCGATTGTAAAATGAAAACTTTTGAAACTAAAAGATAAGCCACCATCAAGGGAGGACTCGAGTCCAAATCACGGATTGAGAACTCAGAAGGAGCCCAAAAAGGGGCTGTTCCTAGGCCGCGGCTAGGTTTTTTCACTCACAAAATTCTATGTGCACGAAGAGCCCACAAAGAAAAGGAGCTGTAAGTATTCGTGGTTGAGTGAGGTGTGGCTGAACGTGAGTGAGACGTGAAAATTTTCACGAAGCAATTTTGGACCTCGACATAGCCGCAGTTCCGTACTCCCGCAAGGGAATTGGTCGGCTGAGAGGGAAGCGAAAGGATTCGGGAAAAACACTTCTCACATTCGGCAACTTCTGGGCCAGGGGAGGCTCAGGGGGTCGGCCGCAGGGGGCTAAGATGAAAGGGTACGTCCTTGCGAATTCGGGACTGGTAAGCCTTTTAGCTTGCGGGCTAGGGAAAGCCCAAGGAAACTTACCGAGCAGGTCAGAGGGAGTCTCCTCCAGAAAACCCCCAGACAGCTCGTTGGGTGAGCCAGTATGGGAGAGGCACTGATCAGCTGGTAAGTAAAGAGGGGAGACAAATATTCAGCCCCGAAGGCACAGGGGCCAAGTGCAGCCAAGGAAAAAAACGTAAGTCAGAAAAGTGTAATATGGGTCAGGAAAACAGTAAGACCCTGGAAAAAAGCAAAGAAAGTATCTTGAAAATACCAAGAGAAAGTCCATTGAGATGGATTTTAGAAAATTAGGCAGATTGTCCCCAGAGGAGGAGACTGTCAAAAGAAAAGATGGTATATTATTGTACCGAAATTTGGGGAGGAAAGGAAATTAGAAAGCACCTGGTTTGGCCTGTATTCGGAATGTTTGAACCATGGGTTGGTAGGGCCCTGAACACGTTCGTGGTCAAGGAAAGACCCAAGAACTGGGAGGAAAAACGATACGCAGAGGTGTGAGAACCTCGAGTGGGACTGTTCCCCATGAAAATAAAATCAGGAGTGGGCGAGCAGAGCGAGAGGTGGGATCCTCTTGACAACCTACCTCCCCATCCCTGCCCGCTGCTTCGGCCCAAGAAACACAGCCCATACCAGCACAGTTTTCTCACCAGGGAGCCTCAGCTCCACCGTTGCTGCAGGAAAGGACGACCCCCCCCAACCAGTGAGACGGCAGCCTCCTGGTTAAAACCGCTCCTTTCCCTGCTGGGGATCTGCCACAGGGCGGGATTTCCCATGCCTCAGACAGATCCCCTGCCCCATGTTGCCCGCGCCCCCTTTTGTTCTACCACCCACTTCCTCAGAAACATGGTCCCAGACTCTGCTTCAGACAGAGACAGAAAAGCTACCACCCCATACATAAATGTCCCTATTAATATACAGTTAACACTGAAGAAAGAAAATGATCAAGCATGCAGGTATTCGGGATTGTAAAAGTCGGAATCCCCAAGGGGGATGGGAGCAGCCCCCCCGCCTGTATTACTGGGCAGCATTCCCTCTGTATAGATGTTGTCTGAAGCTCTGCCGTGCCCCCCCTCCCCCCATCTCTCTCTCTCTCTCTCCCCCCCTGCGTCCCCTGTTCCCACTCCAGCACGGTCGGGGATCTGTCGTACCTGGTCACAGTCGCTCTGCCCGCAGTGTTCGTGCTGGGTATCCGCCCAGAGGGGGCTCTGCAGATACTCTGTGAGTTTGAGAATTCCGTCTGTCCCGAGTTTTTTTTTTTGTATCCCACATTATAAACAAGGTGGGGACCAGGCCTCACCAAAGTTGCATCTTGGAGAGAGGGGGGATGGGCAGGGCATTTAGTTTTTAAAGGTGGAGTATGTTTCTGAGGAAGCAGGGAAGTTGAAAGCAGACCCGATTCAGGTGGAAATAAAGAAACCTAGGAATCCAATCTGGATTGAACAGTGCCTTAGTCCAGTGAAAAGGAAAGGGGCTTGAAACTAGATAATTTAGAATAAAGGGGAACCCTAGAACTGTGCACATTCAGGCACAACACCCCTATCTCGGCTATCAAAAAAGGAAAAAAAATAAAAGGACCAGGATCAAATTCCTTGAGGCAATCCCCTATACCCTTTTAAATCGGATAGATTTAAAGGATGATTTTTGGACCTGCCCTCTGAATGAGGAAAGCAGTAGGAAGACCCTGTGAGTTGAGGATGGCCAGCATGCCTGCAGGCCATTGTAGCTTTATTGGTAGAAAAAAACTAAAAAAGTAACATTTGAGCTCCATTTGTAGTTTTCTGCCCCCTAATGTGAGAGGCATACTGCAGCAAAAAGCTAATAAGTGGCTCACAGATGCAAGGCTTCTAAAATATGAAGCTATTTTGATCCACTCCCCAGAAATTAGAATTGCAGGTCACCTCTGCACAAAATCCAGTTCAGTTTTTGTTTGGTGAAAGGTCAGAAGAGATTATGCATGATTGCATAAACAGTAGAATTGCATCCCGAGGGAAAGCAAGAAGTTTGGTTTTCAAAGTGTGTACATGTTAAGAAGTATTCTAGTTCTTAGTCAGTCTTGGAGCAAGGAAGGCATATGTTAGACCCAGTAGAATGTAGATGTGAGTAAAGGAGTCTCAGAATGGGCAACAGTAAAAAGAAAAAGGTTTAACTAAGAGTAAAGATTAATCCTCTTAAAAAGAGAGATTAATGTGTTAATAGTTTGTAAGAATGTCTTGCAAGAAAAAAAAAATTTGGATATGCAATGGTAACATCATGGAATCTGGACCTCTCAGTGCTAGTTAGTCCGCCCAAGTATGTGACATATGCTGTGCTGCAGGCACTCAAAGGACTGAAAAGAAAGAAAGGAACAATCTTTACAGATTCTAAATATGCTTTTGGTGTAGTTCACACTTTTTGGAGAACTTTGGAAAGAGAGAGGTTTAGTTAGCACTCATGAGAAGGGTTTGGTTCACGAGAAATCATAAAGCAAATCTTAGAGGCTATCAGAGAACCAGAAGCTATCTCTATTGCACAGGTTAAGGGTCATCAGACAGAGAGACAATTCAGAATCAAGGGGAATAATTGGGCAGACCGGGAGGCAAAGAATACAGTTTTGTTATTAGTAAGCACTTCAGAAGTGGGGGAAGGTAAAACTTTAGAATACTCTCCCCAACCTACTCCTGAGGAGATAGCAGGTTATCAGAAAATAGAAGGAAGATTAAAAAACAATAGGTAGAAATTGCCAGATGAGAAAGAACTATTACCCAGAGAATACACAAGAAAAATTCTAAAAAGACTACACCAGCAAACTCATTGTAGGGAGGACAGGCTTTAGCAGAACAATTTTTAAGAATTTTTTAAGTGTAAAAGAAGGTAGAAAAATACAAGTACTTGCTAGTTATAATAAATAAATTAACTCATTGAATAGAAGCCTTTCCCACTGCCTGGGCCATTGCCCAAACAGTGTCTAAGATTCTATTAGAATAAATCATCCCTAGGTATGGGAAAATGAATCATAGAAATTCTGATCAAGACACACTCTACTTCAAAAATTATTGATAGATGCCCTAGGGATCAGGTGGAGCTTTCACACCTCCTGGCAACCCCAGAGCTCGGGACAAGTGGAAAAAATGAATCAGACTTTAAAAGTACAAATTTCTAAACTAATGTTAAAAAACAAAAAGTCTTTGGTAGATTTTCTCCCCTCTAGCTCTGCTGAACATCGAGACTATGCCTCACTCTGAGGCTGAACTGTCGCCTTTTGAGGTGCTGTATGAAACGCTGTACAAACACAAGATGCTGATAGAGCACCCCCGAATAGAGGACTAATCAAAAGAGCAGAAAAAGACTAGACTCATGCATCACAAGCAAAAAAAGATCAAGCATCAGAATGACACACCGGAGTGAGAGATGTCCTCCTCACCAGGAGACTTAAAAGTTAGACTACAGCATCACTATAAGTAACCAAAAATCAGATAAATTGTCTGAAACACGATTGTAAATGTTTTTTGGTTTTGTTTTTGGTTTTTTTTTTATTTATTCATTTTAAGTGTGTATATTATAAACAAATCTAGGTTACCCAGTGCAAGACAGGGTATCAGCCTAAAGGATTGTGTATTAAGTGCATAGAGTGACTAACCATGTCGTAGTGCTTGCTATTCTATTGGGTTTGCTGGAGCTAATTTCTCCAGAATAGTATCTAATATATAAAAAGAGGGTAGAAAAAATTGGATGCAAAAGCACAAGTCCTTGCTATCAAGTGCTGAAGGACAAACAAGGTACCCCGCAGGGCTGACACAGTCAAATTATTAAGATAGGGCACTTTTAAAGGGAAGTATGCGGTCCAGACCAGCTGTGGAAACCCTGAAGAATACACCTGCTGCCGAAAAGATTCTTTACCTCACCACTGATTGCAACTCAGTGGGCGCAAGGCAAAGGCAGAGGAATACACCTGTGGGGAATCCTGATGGTCCTGAGCCTAGTAGGGTGCCAGACGGCTGAAATGCACATAGGGGATCTGCTGGGGCAGAACCACACACCCTAATGTGAGCAATACTTGCCGACAACCCCAGAGGGGCAGGTAACCAGGAAAAGACTGGCCTACCAAGCCCAGCATGACTGTCAGCCAGGTAAAGAAAAGAGTACTGTATCTTCAACAGCACTAACGATAAATTATGTGAATTGGACAGGGGAATAATATGCCACAACCGAGAAGCAATCTCTAAGGACAGGCAGTTAAACTGTGATATAATAACAAATTGCTAGAAATGTGTATTATAGGAGAAAAGACCTATTGGTTAAGTAAAAATTTAAAATATGATGAATCCCCTATCAGTACTGAATGTATAATGCTAGATCTCCTTGAAAGTAATGATGACAGAATTTGTTTACAATATGGTCAAACCTATTGTTTTTCTAGGAATAGAGAAGGGCTAGACCCTGAAACTAAATTAAAACAAGTGTCACAAGAATTAAAAAGACAAGAAGCTGAAGCTAGGAAAAAGAGAATAGAACAAGAGCGAGTGAAATCCCTCAAAGAGCATTATGACACATTAAAGAAACAATACAAGGATTGAGGCCTGCCAAATTAAATGCAAGAAACAGCTACTGAGTTAGGTTTGTCTAAAATCAGCCGAAAAGTGGCCCTGGAAAGGTGAAAGCTTGGCTCCAGAGCAATTGCTGAAATAGAATAACAAGCAGATCTCAAAGATTTTTACAGAGACCAGAGGGATGGATTCTGGACCAGCAAGTTATTGGAAGCCTCTGCATAAGTAGAGAAGGGAAAAGGACTTCACCGAAGTAGTAGGGGTATGCCCCTTACATTTTTACCTTGACAGTGAATTCAGATCAGAAAACTAAGACTTGGCAACCCGAACCCCCCCGCAAGTTATTGGAGTAAGACAAAATCTGAAAAATGTCTATGAAAAAATTTGATTGATTTGTGCGAATATAAGAGCCCTGGAGCCAATCCTTACCAGTCCCTGGAAAGCTTGAAAAATTACTAGGCTAACCTAAGAAACCTAAATGTTAAATGGAAGGAAAAAGGAGTTTGAGGAAGATACTTCCTTTGGCAGGAAGAAGCCAGACTTGGAGGGGGGAGGATAAATAGCCCACAGAAAGAATCATAGAATATTATGGGCCAGCTACATGAGTTCAAGATAGAAGTTAGGGATATAGGACTCCTATATATTTATTGAATAGATTAATACTGCTTCAAGCAGTAGTGGAAATAGTTTTAAATCATACCTCAAATGCATTAGAATTATTAGCCAGACAACATACCCAAATAAGAGCATATGTCTATCAAAACAGAGTAGCGTTAGATTACTTATTGGCTGAAAAAGGAAGTGTGTGTGTAAAATTCAACGAGTCAGAATGCTATATCAAAATTGATGATTATAAGAAAACTATTAGAGGTCTAGCTGCAGAAATAAGAAAGGTGGCTCATGTCCAAGTCCAGAAATGGGACACGGTTTTAGACGCCTCTTGGTAGGAACAGATTTTTAAGAGTGGAGCCTGGTAGAAAGAGGTAGCTTTCTTCACTGTATGCATAATATTTCTCCTCCGTCTGCTACCTTATTTTATCAAGCTCATCCTCTCTGTCATTCAAAGTATGCAATTAACTGCTTTGCCCACCAACCCCAAGCTAGCATCAGAGAAAAGCAGCCAAACCCTGGCTTCAGAATTATTACCCTTAAAGAAAGAAAAAACAAACNAACAAACAAACAAACAAAAAACCACAAAAAATAAAGATGCCAAAGCCTTGGAGAAATTTGAGAAAGAGGTAAAAATTAGAAAGGATTATGAGGACTATTGTGATACCTCCTAAAACGACGAAGGGGGGTCTGACAGATGGGAAAATATATAACCTTTAACTTCTGTGTTTCTTCTTGCTGGAAGGGAACATTTTTTTTTTTTAGAAGTAAGTAAGAGGGTTTCCTTGATGTAACCAATTCACCCATAGGCCCAAATTAATACGAGCATCTAAAAAGGGGGAGGATTTGTTGTGAATAACCTCCGTGTATTAATTTGTGCCTGAGAAATAAAGGATTTAAAAGCAGAGAAGAGCAATTCGCCAAGAAACTCCAGGATGAGAAGGGGCAGAACGGGGGAAGATTTAGGCAATAAGCACATGAATGGATGTGGCTCCCCTGGAAATAGACCAGCAAGCATGCTTAAGGACCGAAAACATCTGCCCGAGAGAAATAAATTTTATTTTTATTATTACAATTTGTCTCACCTAGTTTATAACAAAACCTCCCCACATTTTCCATGGTTTCCTGACAAAAGGAAATAAATTAACTATATAGTAAAGGGAAAGAAAACCATTGATTAAATGATGTCTTCTCAACTTTGTACCATAGAGGAGAAAAGCCAGTCACTCAACACACAGAGGAAATAGAGTTTAACAGAATATTTGGATTACAGTGTGATTAGATGGCAGATTTTATTGCCACTATATATTGCTAAAGGCATAAAGCTGGAAAAAATGTATTCTGGCTGCCTGTTGTAGGTGCGATTTTCATCATGTCAGTTGGGTGATTTGTTGACCCATTTTCTAGGTCAATTCTCCCAAACACATAAATGTGAAAATAAGAAGTTTCTCTGCAGCTATTTTCTTCTTACTATATTTGCTCTTTTTCTCAGTTTTGTGATAGAGTTTTTCTTCTTTTTTTTTTTTTTTTTGTGTCTGCCTAAGTTAGGCTCTTCTTACTTTAGTTCAAATTGTACATGATGTACCTATCTGTGCGTTTATCATTAAGACATAAAGTCACAGATTTGTAGACTCTACAAGTTTGAGCAAAAGAGGTAGCCCAAAAGGTAACAAAAACCCAAAAGGAGATGGAAACCAACAGAATCTTGTTTTCCTTTACTAGACTGTAGAGAAATTACACAGTAACAACTTTGTGAATGTCTCCTCTACACTAAATACTTTAGTCATCTGACTTTTTACCACACGCGGGGGGGAATCAATCACAGGATAGAAAGTCTAAGAAACTAGAATATATGTGTTATAAATGAAATAGCCAAGAATTGAAAAAAATAAANACGAAAAAAAAAAAAAGCCACGAAAAAGGGGTCAGATTGATCCCGGGAATCGATATTGGGTGAACATGGGACAGGCCTTTATTGTGCCAGTCCTCCTCCGTTCAAGAAGTCCCACCACCAAGAGTCCAGTTTTATACTTTTCATTTTCCCTGGGGCAGGGTTTTCTTTGTCCACCTTTCCAGGAATTGTAGATTCATTTGTCTTCTTTTGGGATTCCAAATCTCATGAATAGTTTTCTGGGCTGTGCTGATGAACAGATGAGATTTCCAAGAAACCATCCCAGATGCAATCAAGCTTATCTCGCAGGTGTTTCCCGGTTGTTAGGCGATCATGATGGCCCATCTCCGAGGATGCAATATCTCTTTTCATTTTGAGATTTCTTTCTCTGCCATCTGACCCTTCTCAGACGTCCACCAGCTTTCCCGGAATTCGCCTTTGTTCCATTCTCTATATTCCTTATATTACTTTATTTCCAGCACAAATTAATTTATACAGACATTCCCCATAACATATGGGTTACAGAATTCATGGAACTCCATACTGTTCTCTTACTGACAGTCCGTCTTAGTTGTAATTCAACCTATATGCATACTTTAGTCATCTTTTGTAGTTTGGAACAAGCTGAGATATCTCTTGGCACAGACTGAGACATCTCTTCCCTTGGCAAATCTGAAACTAGCATTCAGAATGGATACTAACATCCATTTTAACTTCAGGAAAATGTTCTCCTACACCTTTTTTGCAGGGGAGAAATGATCCACTGAATAAACGAATCAATATGATTGCAACAGAAGCCCATTTATTGTTTACATTAAACCATAGTTATAGATTCTAGCACTACTGTCCACACGTGCAGGTGTCTCTCAACTGTCTAAGCCACTTGTCCATCAGGCAGGCACACATCCTTCAGGACATCTAATTGGCGAAGAGTCCATCACCATGCTGTGTGTCTTCTAAGTTTTGCATTATTTGTAGACAGTTTCTCAAGCTCTTTGTCCTTATTTTAGACCTGTTGTTGTTCCAGTAGCCTTAATGAATTCCTGAGAACTCTGAAAAACAAGACTGTGGGTGGCGTCTTATCTACAAACAGTTTGGCTGGTACAGGGAATGGCCTAAGTTACTCAGATACGTTCCTACACATTGTCAATGTTATTTGCTATCAATGGGCTTGTTTGGTTCAGGAATGAAAAGGCAGGTGTTCGGGTGCAGGCCTATGCAGACAGCCATGCCCTGTTGTGGCAAATTCTGTCTGTCTGGTAGTGCAGCTGGACGTGCAAAACTGCACCTTCCCCAAGAATGAATCAGTGAGGCTGATGGCAAGATGATAAAAAACCTCTGTAACCTCACACACACATTTTCTGGGGCGTGACTAGCAGCTGAATTTAATTTTTGAGGTGATTTCTTATATATTCTGGCTTGACCTGAGAGTTTTTCAAAAGACTCCCAACTCTGCTAGAAGTTAGTGGGATTCTTGCTATAGGAAAAACTCATTATGGTTTTCCAAGGACATCAGCTAGTTCTGCTAGCCCCACCTCTTTAGACCAGTACTGTGGACATGAAATAAACACCTGTACTCGTCACTGTCTGACATCCCAGCTGCAAGTTCAAAGTATATGTTTCAGGCTTACAGTCACTGTTCAGATGCTGAGGGTGGTTCTTTTCTTCTCATGAATATGAATATCCTGTTCAAAATAAATCCTGGCAATCTGTGGTGGCCTGGGACTGAAAACAATTCCAAATTAATCTAGCAGCTTGTCAAGAGATCAAAAATAGCAACAGTTGATGCAACTTACTGCCACTTACTTAAACCAGGAAGGCATCTTAATGGAGTGATTGATTGCACAGCAAACACTACTGCAAGAAGCTTTTAGAGTTAACCCATCATTTTAGGTTACCTTTCCATTAGCTGAGTAAGATTCTATTCTCTTGGCTAACATTAAATAATTAAATTTAACTAGCTACAATAAACAGTGTATGAGAAGAAAAACAAAATCAAAGGAAAAGATACACTCTATTTTATAAGGTGGAACTGAACATGAAAGCCTCTGGTATAATGAAAAAGTACCCAAACACACACAGCCCTCTGTTAAGACTTGAAGTTTTTTACAAGGGGAAAACGCTGGTCTCACTGAAGACTGTGGTATGTCTTCCACCAAGTCATTCAGATTTTAAGGTCAGGATCAGACTGAGTTACTTCCCTGTGCTTAAGAACCACATTCTGTCATATCATTTAATGGATATGACAGACTTCACCTTACAAGCACAAAATACCCCTGACACTGGATACACCATCCTGTTTTATTTTTCAGAAGTCAGAAATAGAATTATTCTGAATGTACAGGGATTGCTGGGGGGTTTTTTTGATGTTCCTTTCATTTTGGTGATGGGGCAAAATGAGTTTAAACAGCTTGAAGTAAGAAAAAGCAGTGGAGGTTTACGTTGTAATTTGATGAAGACTTACCAACTTTTCATTCATCCACAGTTACACTGAGTTGGTTTATTGCAGGGACAGGTAGCTTAATAGCAGTTAAAATGTGAGTACACTTGGTCTGCAGTTGGGTTGATGGAGTTGCATTGAGAAAAAAACAAGTCAGTATAAACCTTTACTGGAAATGGCAATTTAAAAAGAAAAAAAATGTAGCAGGAAAGAACTAAACCCATGTCAGTTTTCAAAAAGTGCTGGCTGGATGCTAAAAAGTCAGAGGAATTTTTCCCAGACAAATAAAAGTTTGCTTGGAAAATACTTGAACCTAGCTAGCAGCACTAATGAGATAAGTCTGTAAAGCCCTCTGTGCCATTAGCAGGGCCCTAGGAATATTAACAGCAACAGTAAGAAAAATTAGATGTCACAAAGGATTCCAGAATGTTTCCTTCCACTCCCAGATCATCCTACCTGTTTTCATAGTAGCATGTTGCAAAGCCTGTAAAATGTAAAGCCTGCTTTTTACTATGCCTAATGGAATGCACCCAATCTCTGGTTAACCCAGCAAAACTATATTTTCATAAAACAGGAAACTAAAGTTAATCCCTAGAGCTTAGAAATAATAACGATTTTTAAAAATGTGGAGTTATTTATCATGTGTATCACAACAGCAAGTAGAGAAGCCAAATTTCGAGTTGCAATGTGCAAACATAGCACAAATATCACAGAAATATGCAACCTAAACAAACCAGACAGCCAGAGGGTGAGAGAGGAAACAAAGATGCATGCTAAATAATTAAAAACTTCCAAAGCCAGAATAAAAACCAAAGGAAGTTACAGAAAATACATTAGAAACCTAATTACCATCAGGGTTCTTGCAAGTGTAAAAAATGTTACTGTTCATAAAGTTTCATTTCTGTCAGAAAAAAAAGGACAATGAATTGAAGGTATGGAGATACTCAATTCCAGGCTCACAATGAAGCAACTATATCACTGCAGCTACTTAGCAAAGCTCCTTTCTGATAGAAACAGTATTATTATCTGAGAAAATCCCATTGGATTTCCACTTGGTGAATTTCTTTTGTTTAAGGATCTTCGTTTTATTATGCAGAAAAACTCTGAGCCACTTTGGCAAGTTCAGGTCTTTACATGCTGAGTGAGAAGCTACTGAATCAAGAGGACACACGTTCTTTTCCATTCTCTGCAAAATTTTTTGGTGAGTTGTAAATCTGCCTGACACTACTTGGTGAAAGAGCACCTCATCTTGTGTTTCTCGTCTTGTGTTTCTAATTCAGAAAAATTCATATACTACCTATAAAGCCTTAAGGGAGCATGCATGGCACATCAGTTTCCACATGGGTAGTTATCAAGCCACATACAGATTAAGAGTTTGTGACTTCACAGCACATTTAAACAGAGGTTGAACAGAAGACTGCCAGAATTCTTAACATAAACCAACTGCATAGCTAGTATTTAATGTATATTGCCACATAGAGAGCAGAATTTTTAATTTTAGTATCACCATGACTACTGACCACTCACTGCAACTACTTAGAAATTTTTATATGCTTGAAACTAGTCTATGTGCTTTTTGTAGTTTTCTTTAGTATGACTGGGTGTCATTTCTTATTCCATACAGTAAAAATTAGCTATTGTCCAGTTTTGCCAGTTCTTCTCATACAGCATCTTACCAGCTAGGCTTTTCTCTTAGCTCAACAACTCCCTGGTGGTAAATGTGCAGTGAAGATGCAAGTAAGGTGTCCCTCATCAACCGCACATTGCTTGCAAGATCTACAGTGAACTGCTAAATACTCAAAGCCCTCCTTAACACCCTTCTTCAAATACAATTGTTGTGTATTTGATGAGCCCCTCTCACTGGTCTTTTTCCTATGCTTTTGCCAAACTGCAAAAACTTAGATGACTTTTTTAAATGAGCAGTGTAAGTGGGTTTGAACTGTGCTACTGCAAAGAAGCTAACATCTACAACAGCCAAGGCTGTCCTAATAAAGAGAGAGAGCACGTAAGAGATAACTTGCTTACTGCCTTTGTGATGTTCAAAGACTTAATCCAGCCTCTCATCTCAGAAGAGAAGAAGAAATGGAGTGAGTATGTCTTGAAACAAATTGCTACCTGGTTTGGGAGCAAGAAGTCTGTAAATACTTAGTTTTAATTCATGAAAGTCAATTAACTGCACTTAAGTCCTATGACCAGCTAAAGAGATCCAGATTTTCTCAGCTCCCAGAAACCTGAGAAAGGCCTAGAATTTCCCATTTTCTGTCTCAGACACAAGCCACTCACTAAGGCCAGTGTAAAGAGTGAATTACAAAAATATCAAAATACAATGGAAATGACAAATTAAAATAATCTAGATGTACAATCATTCAGGGATCAGATTTTTAAAAACTTAGATACAACAAGCTGTTGGTCATAGATGACTGCTTTGCAGCAAGCGCAACAAAAGAAAATTTCTTCATTTATAAATGAAGCCCATTCACTGGGCTGAGCTCCCCTTAAAACTGGCAGCTGTGATTGGAGTCTCCTTCTGCAGTGGCTACCAACAGACCCTTGCAACCGACCGAGCAATCAGAGCATAACACATCACCTCTTGTTAGCTGAGCCACATTCACAGACCCTATTTCTGGTTCCTTGCCTCTGGCAGATGCAAAACAACGTAAGTCTGCCTAGGCTGCCCTGATGAATCACAGAATCACCAATCACTTGGTTTGGAAAAGACCTCTGACATCATGGAGTCCAACCTTTGATTGACCACCACCTTGTCAACTAGACCATGGCACTGAATGCCACTCCCAGTGGTTTCCTGAACATCTCTACTACCTCCCTGAGCAGTACATTCCAATGTTTAATAACCCTTTCCATGAAAAAATTGCTTATGAACATATGAGGGTAGGCAGTTGCCACAGGTGAGAAATGCACGTAAGGTCAGCTAATGCAACTCAGTGAGTAGCTGTCCTCACCACTTTTAATTGTTGGTATATACCTTCACTGACATGTATATGGCTACACCAGAAATGGAGGGATCTGGTTGGGTTCATGAGTGTTATACCCACACACTACTATTTAGTCACAGTTAGCATGCATTTTATTGCTCATTTGAAAAAGAAGACAACACATTTTAAAATTTGTAATTATAAGCTAATTTTTCTCTTTTAAAACAAATCTCATCTTTTTTCACAGACACCGTCAATCCCAATAATGTTAGATTTTTCCACCTGTTTTGTTTGGTATATTAACTAGAAAACATTCTGGACCACAGAGTGGGAAGAATGTCTTTTACCATGAACAGTTCATATAAATGTTGAGTTATTTCTGCCTGACCATTTCTTTCAGGCTTTGGCATGAGGCCCTGAGGGCATCAGGAGAGGAAGTGGTTTCTGAAAGGTAAAGTTCTTGCCTATCTTTGGATATGGGAGAACTAATTAGTAAAAGTAGTCAGTAATACAGGCAAAACTGTCACTGAAGACAGAAATCAGGAGAATTCTCAATATTTAATCAGAAGGACATGACAGAGATACTTGGAAAGTGGTAAAGGCACCACAACTGCACTTTTGAAGAACTAACCATAATAAAGCAGAATAAAAACTGTTGGTCAGAGCATGTTTGTCCAACACAGTTCAATCTTCTGAAGGTTTGATTTCATTTGCAAGCATGGCTAGCTCTATACACAGTTTGTTCTCACACACAACATGATTAGTACTTTGTTAGTAATGATGGCAGCTGAATACATACCATTGCTGCCAGAAGACGTCTGGTACATGACTGTCCTCTGACAAGCATTTGGCATATGTTTTCACAATGCAGATGAATCTTTTGGCTCTGTTGCTATACCTGGTTTGAAGGGGTTGGCTTCTTACAGATTCGTGCTGTTGGCTACACAATGTCCCTTTGGGCACACCAGCGTCTGTTGAGTTACATGACAGCAGAGAGGCCTGAGACTCTGAAGTGGTACCAGAAGCATCTGGCACACAGATGACTGTGGATGTGCTTGACATATCTTTGTTCCTTGAGAGGAGTTGCTTGGGGAACAGTTGAAACTGTTATCACAGTGCTTGATGAAAATGTCACAACTCTTTACAATATAATAGTAGTACTAATGTGGACGGTCTGTCAGGATACTATTACTGTGCTCGGAGTTTTGGCCAAAGATTTTTATGTTTCTGCAGTTCACCTGCTCCTGCATGAAATGTAACCAATAAAAACTGGAAGTTCTTACATCACATACCTTAAATGTACAATATTGAAACAACAGATTGTACAGTGTTCCCCTTATTGGTTCATATGCTTATGAAACCAGATATTTCTGCTGATGTTCTATGTGTAAATATGCTTATTCTCAACATTTCCATGTAAGTGCCCATTGTTTTCTGTGCAAATTCAACAAAATTTTTTTAGCATGTCTTTTTCAACATTGCTTTGCTACTTCTCACAATAGATTTTCATGAGTGGAGTCCTGAGAAAGAGAGCTTGAGAAAGAAAATGAACTTGTGGTTTTAAACTAACTCAATCTGTACAAAAATTCTGCATTAAGTTTCTGGTTTTACCACGTACTATATATACAGGACCTGAAGCAAGGTATACTGTATTTTTATGCTTCAATTTCTCTTCTTGAAAGCAGGGATAATAATAGTTTCTCCATGTAACAGGACTGGAAATAATAATTGCAGCTGTTCTTTGCATGGCAAGTGCCATGTCCTGCACTTGGGTCTCAGCAAACCCATGCAGCACTACAGGCTGGGAGAGAGAGGTGCTTAGCAAAAAGGGACTTGGGGGTGCTTGTCGAGAGCCAGCTCAGTGTGAGCCACTGTGTGTCCAGGTGGCCAAGAAGGCCAATGGCATCTTGGCCTGAACCAAGAATAGCATGGCCAGCAGGACAAGGGGAGGGATCATCCTCCTGTACTTGGCATTGCAGAGGTTGCATCTTGAGTCAGGTTCCAGACCACTCACTTTAAAAAGGACATTCAAATGCTGGAAGAAAGTGCAACAAGGTCCGTGAAAGGACTACAAAACATGTTTTATTGCTCAGGTAGCTGGGTTTGTTTAGCCACTAGAAGAGGAGGCCCAGGGGAGACCTCTTTGCTCTCCACAACTCCCTGAAAGGAGGTTGCAGTGAGGTGGGGTGTTGCCCTGAGTTTTCTGTCTTTTTGTCTTTCTGTAGAACTTTCTCACGCAGCTTTCATGATAACAATATCTATTCTTAGAATGTTTACATACTTCTCATGTGAGAGAAGAAACGATTGATGGTGATGTCCACCATCCAGGTCGAAGAGGTGGCAACCTGTCCAGCCAATCTCTTGACCTCTGTACATATGTATAAAAACTGGAGTCAGATGAAATTAAAGGAGTTTTCTAAACCAGCCGTGGTGTGAGTTCCATTTCAGTGTTCCAGAAATTGGGACACACCCAGCTTCGGCCTGCAACATCTGGTGACCCCACATGTGTGAGGACAGCAGCCCAAGCAACAGTGGGGGTGAGTGTCTGTTGCTCTGATTAGGAACCACAGTAGAAAATGACACACAGACTCTCAGGTTTGTTAGCAAGTGAGAGCGATCTTTACTCTTTGGAATCTTCTTTTACAGACAGTTCCAATGGAATAAAACTTCATTGGACAGCAAACCAACACATCATTGGACAGTTAGGAACAACATCCCTCAATCATTTCTTGCAAGTAAACAACAGGGAGACAAACAACACCTGCAAAGATTGTTTTTCTTTCTCCAAGGACTGTTTGAATTCCTCCTTACAATTTTTCAGGCCACAATATCTCAGGCCAGTATGAGAAATCTGTGTGACTTAGTTTCACACAGACACTGTGCTGCTGCCTAATTTCTTGCATTCAGCCTCCACAGGTCTCTTCTACTGTGCCTGCAAGTGAAAGAACCAGAGGAAATGGGCTTCAGCTGAGACAGGAGAATCAGGTTAGATGTTAGAATTTTTTTTTCACTGCTAGGGCATGTCAGGCATTGGAATAGATTGCCCTGGGAGGTAGTGGAGTTACAGTCTCTGAAGGTGATTAAGAGGAATCTGGATTTGGTGCTGGATGATGTGGTTTACTGGTTTAGGAGTTACAGTGGTAGTGCTGGATTGATGGTTGGACTTGACAATCTTAGAGGTCTCTCCCAACCTTGATGATTCTAGGGTTCTAAATAAGGTTGTTCATCATCTAAACACACACAGCAGAAACACCATCTGCAGGGCACGGAGCTGAAACTGGCTTTCAGTGACTGGATCTTGAAGGCAAGATCAGTGTCAGGGCATGGCTGATGGAGGTGCTTCTCACACTATGTCCTTCTGAAGGCAATTTAGACATAAATATGTTGTTGGGCACAAAGGCCTTTTCAGAAAAAATATCCAAATTGTAAAAACACAGTCTGGAGAAATAATAAACCATAAAGATGTTGACAATAAAAAAATGTATTTTGCCACACATTTCACTTTAACTCATGCCACTGAACCACGGATGATGTGCAAAACCAGGAAAAATCGTGCAGAGGAGAGATGGCAACCTAAGATCCTCTGTAAAGAACCATGGCTTGACAGCAACACGGTGTCACTGGATATAGCTTCCAGCTATACTTCAGCACCCAGCAAGGAATACCTGATACTGCATGCTCATCGTGTTTCATATTTGAGTCATGCTTGCCACCTTCACCATTTTCTCCTTATTTTTTACTTTCAAAAGACAATGTATGATCTGTTGGAATGGAGCAGACATAGCTCTCCGAGGGTCGCAGTGGCACCATACCTATTTTGAATCAGTAAACCAGCTACAGGTGAGGAGCACCCACGATGACTCACCACCTCTCTGTCAGCAATTGAAGTGACTGCCGGGGGAACGGGTGATGTGGGACGCGGAAATTTTACCGACGCGCACAGAGTAGGCTTGCTGCTGTCAATAGCTAGGCGTCAGAAGACAAATCGTCTTCTCATTTCCTTGTCCGACCACAAGCACAACAGCTTTCGTGACCTGCTTTCCGCTACTCCATAAGGCCGTGGCGATGCCAGCACATTTTGGCTAGGGAACGGCCAGCGTTGGGGTCCCAGCGGAGGGCGGCGAGCCGCGGGCGGCGGGAGCGGAGCGGCGCGGGGCGGGCAGAGAGCGCTGCGGCACTGGCGGAGGTTGGACCGCGCGGAGGCGGCGCAGGAGGAGCGGGCGGCACAGCGATAGCGCTGACGGGCAGCGGCAGCCGCTCTTTGTCCCCTCCCCTCCCCGGCGCGCCCAGCCCAGCCGGCAGCGCGGAGCGGAGCGGGCCGGCCTGGGGATTCCTTCCCCGCTCCGCCGAGGTCGCCATCTTCACCCCCGAGCTCGCCTCCGACGCTGCCGGCCGGGCGCCCGGGGAGCCGCCGGGAGCCTGCGCCGCGCCTGCCCGCTGCATGTGACCGGCGGGCGGTAGCGGCCTCCTCCGCATATCTCGGCTGCGTCCTCCTCCGCCCCCGGCGCGGCGGGGAGGGGGCGCGGGGCGCCCGGCAGCGGGAGACGGAGGTGCCGGGGTGCGGCGGGCGCACAAAGGAGCGGGCGCCGCCGTGGGCAGCGGTGAGTGGCGGGGCGGCGCTGCGCGGATCCCCGCACTCAGCACCCTTCTCTCTACCTGCCGGTGGGCTGGGCTGCGGCCACTGCCTTTCCCGGGGGCCCGCTGAGAGCGATGGCGGGGGGGGTTATATGGGGGGTTCTGTTGCACCGCCGGTGTTTCCCGCACCGCCGGGAAGCGGCGAGCGAGGGCCGAGCATGGTGCCCGGGGGCGGCGGGGCCGGTGCTGGGCAGGGCGATGCGGGGGAGACTCCGGCCGCGCCGCCTCGGGAGCGGGCAGTGCCGCGGGCGCGGCGGGTGATGCTCAGCCCTAGTCGCGCTTGACGCTCGGACAAAGAGGAGCGAGCAACAAATTTGGTGGTGGGCGATTAAAAAAAAAAAAATTGAAGAAGGATTTGGGTTTCCTGGGTTTTCTTTTTTGGATTTTTTTTTGCTGTTGTTGTTCTTTTGAGCCTTTTGACGGGTGGGTTGGGTTGGTTTTTTTTTGGTTCTTTTCTAATGCCGTGCGCCCCCGCCTCGTGGTCCGAGCGTGCGGCAGGCGGGCAGGTGCCGCGGGAGCGGCGGGCAGCGGGGCCTGCGGCCGGGCCGTGCCCGGTGCAGGGCGTGGTGCCGCGGCGGGGATGCCGCGACGCCTCCGTCCCTCCCGCCCGTGTCCCCGAGCGCCGTGCGGAGGGAGCCCCGCGGGCCGCGGGAAGGGTGTACGGCCCTCCCGGCAGGGGAAGGAGGGCGCTGGGGTGCAACAGCGATGAATTTCGTGCTCGTCTAGAGAGGTAAATTAGCGCTTAACAGCAGTTGTTTGAAATGTGGCGCTTGTCTGCTGGGGTGAGCGCGTGGTTTTCGGGCAGTGACTCCGTGTGCATGACCCTGTGCGCTTACCAGAATTGTCACTCTTCCATAGGAGAACGTTCCAGGAGAACGTGAGGCCCTGTGACATTTAACTGTGAAGCTGGATATGCATTAAACTGTAAGTTTTCCGGTTTTGTTTCTCAACTTGGATTGATGAACGAAGTGATTATTTCATGTCTTCAAGACAAGAACTTGAGGAGCAATTTGTGTGAGACCCTAGCCAGACTTTTCCCATGACTGTTGGATATATATGTCCCTCCTAGACTGCGATAAAAAATAAAAAAGTAGAGAAAATCTAGCAGTAAGTGATACCTTCAGTGCTTGCTTTACGTATGGTTATGGTGATGGGTCTTACTTAATCCTCCAGGGCTGACAGCCTTTTAGACTTAAATCAGTGTATAGGAAATACCTGTAACTGTAATACTAGTGTGTTTCCCCGTATTTGACTGAAATAACTGAGATGTTGCGTTTTCCTCACTCATAAGGTATACTTAGTCAAGTATTTTACTTAGGTGATCTGATTAATATCAGCTCATTGAAGCTATAGATATATTTCTAAGTTGTTTTTTACAGTGTTAAAATACAGGTGCGTTTTTGAGAGGTGTAATTAAATATTAAATTTCTACTGTAATAATGGGGTTTTGTGAAGGGGACTCTTGTAGATGAAATTGCAGGAAGTGATCAAGCAAATGATTACAATCACTAATGAAATAAGTAGCAGATCAAATAAGCAATGAGATAATTCACTGTACAAATTTAGGATATACATAAACTTCATTATATGTCAATAGCTACATCACTGCTCTTTTAAATTTGGATTCTCCCCTTGGCTTGAGTGAGAAGCTGGATATAGCTGTCTGGGCATCTGACGTGATTTTTCTAACAAGTATGAGTTATTCAGTGTTCAAGGCACTTCCTGGTGAAGTTTGCCTATATATAGGCCGGAGTCATATAGCTTACAGATTACATCACGCAGTTCATATAATGTTATATGGCATTTGTGCACCAAAAAAACAAAGAACTCTGAAACTGTTGTTACATGTAGCTTGCCCAGAAATATTACAGTTAAATTATCTTTTATTCAAAGGCTTTTTTGTGAAAAAATAATTGTCAATTTACTTGTGCTGTTGTATAACCATACTAAATAAATTTCTTTTGAAACCTGCTAGTAATTCTGATGCTATGAATGTTTTGGAAGTTCTGTGGTGGCTTGGTGTGGTGGTCTGTGGGAATTCTTGAAGACGTGGTGACTGATCACAATGAGGAAAAGACAGAAATATTTCAAATATCCCATCAAGTCAAAAAAAGAAAAAAGGTTGAGTTGATTTAGGAACAGGAAAAGGAGATGAGAAATTGAGTGTGTGTTCCAGATTTCTTTCCATATACTTTACTGTCCTTTTTTAACCTGTATGTCAGAGCTGTCATTGCAATGATAAAATATTAACCCTGAAATGGTTTCAAAAAATCAGATCGTGTGCCATGAAGTTGTTACAGTAAACAAGAAGGATTAAATGTCACATTTCATCTCTTTCCCCGGCAAGAAGTTGCTTTTCTAAGAGTAATGGTTGTTGGTGGTGAAACAGCACTAATCAACAATTGTTGCTGTAATTGATGGTCCGCTACCTAAGGAGTCCATGTAATACCCATTACTTGAGCAAGCTTGCACAAACCCTTAAGATACTTGTGCCAAACCTTTTGACCCTGAGGTGGGACATAAAGGAGCTTCTTTTTTTCCCTCTTGGGTTTCTCCTCACTAGAATCACAGTGCACTATTAGAAAAATACTTTTTCCTTTACACCACTGACAAGGAGAACATATTTCGTTCTGTGATATATCTTTGAGGTGCCAGTTTCTTGAAATTCAGGATTTTTTTTCAAACTAATAGGAATACCACTGAGATACTTGTTTTGCTTATTGTGATTTATGACCTACCTTTTAGGTATAAAGCATAACGTGAAATTAAATGACTCAATAATGGAAAGAAAGTACCCCGGTGTTGAAATACTCCGTGGCGATACTGCTCCTGTTGAATTTTTTTTGTTGTTGTTACTTTCATTTTCAGTGAACTTAGCTTGACAAATTAAATGTAAACTTAGCATACCATACTGCTAAGGAAAATCTCGTGCCAGTCTGTTTTGCATACTCTGACATGTTTTGTTTTAGCTCTGGAGGGAGACCCACTGGGTTCTGGTCAGTGTAAATGAGTGTTTGGGTAGAATTCAAATGTGACTAATTTTCACTTTTGAGTGATATATTTCGCCTATTCACATTAGTTCACAGCAACTCAGTTGCAGCTCTTGATTACACTTGACATTCTGATTCCAGGTAGTGAATAGCAGTTTATCATGTAATTCATTAGTGCAATACATGTTTTTCCTGGGTATGATTTCAGCAAGCATTATAACTGTTGCCTTACGTAAACATATGTAAACACTTATCTTTGGTCACCGCCTTACCCCTGGGTGTGTGTTTCTCCTTCTGCGCCTCTGTGTGCGTGTAGATAGAGGTGGATGAAGGCTAGTGTGCCCTTTGTTGCTCGTGCCATATTCATTAAAATGTGTTTGTTACTACCATATCTGTTTTATATTAGCCATCTTGTGTCTCCTAGTTTTAATACTGGCTTTGTACTGTGTAGTGAATAAAAGAGTTTTAAAGGAACTTAGGGTATTGTGAAAGTGTTAGTCACTGTTTTTGTATTTCAAAAGTGAGAGAATTTCTTTTTTATATATTCTGAAGTGCTGTAGACAATTGACTGCTGAAACATGAATTCCTGTCTCTCAAACAAGTTTTATCAATGTGCAAAGTATACTTAGCAGGGTTAAGCATGAAGGAGTTATTTTAATATTATAGCTGCTGTATTACTTTTGTGTAAAAAAAAAGTTTATGTGATGTATGTATGAGTACATGATGACTGCACAAATAAACTATTTTGTTTTGTTGAATAGACTAGGTGTAGATGTGCTAGAAAAGTAGGCGCACATATTCCTTTCTGTGACCAAGCCTGGGAGGAAAATAAATGAGAGAGGGGGAGGAGGAATGCTGCTCTGAAGGATGCTGGTCTTGATATGGGTGGATTGGATTAATTTTTCTTTGAAGAACATCAGTTGATGTGAAGCTGATTTTGAGTATTCACAGTCACATAAAGGTTTCATGTTATTTTGATGAAGCAAAGATGTCTTGCGTGATGAATGTCTCATTTTATTGTACGACTAGCAATGATAAGAAATGATGACAAATTCAAGGAAGAAGCAACCTTAAGCAATTGAATGTGGGTGAGAGAGCAATCAAACAGCTGCACTGAGCTTGTTTAAGTGGGGGCTTCACATAAAGGACAGATTGAAGAGAAAGTTTAGTAGCAAGAAAGCTGCCTGTTAGTAGCAAAGTGAATGTAGAAAATTAGGCTGGTGAATGTCCTATGAGAGGGTCTTGGCTCGATGCCCATTACATAGATGGGTAACTCTGCCTGAGGACTCCTTTGGTCTTTCTCATTGAATGTGTTGTGTGTGCTTAAAAGTGGATGTGTGAGATGAAACTGCCAGACCTAGGGTGGTCATAAGAGAAACAATAGTTTCTTTTGACTGCTTCACCTGAACTCCAAGGGGAAGAGGAGCTCTCTTGTCCATGTAGAAGGCAAAGTTAAGGGAGTGCAGACCTACTTCAAAGCAGTCTTACATATTCTTTGTCAGTATCACATTAACAGAACGGCTTAGGAAGGAGGTGTAAGGAGGAAGATGTCAAGTGTCAATGCACTTGTCAGCAGGTTTTGCAGGCTTCTTCCTGGAAACATAACTGAGCTGTATTAACTTCCTCTTCTAATTTATTTAGTTTTCTGTCCAGTCAGATTTCCAATATTTGTTGTGAGGCGTCAGAAGGAGAGCTGCTTGTGTGACTTCTGGGGACATCCTGTGCAGGGCTAGGAGCTGGGCTTTGTTGTCCTTGGGGGTCCCTTCCAACTCGGTATATTTTGTGATTTTGTGATTCCTTCTATCTGCATGTGCAGCAGCGCATGAGTGGGGCATAGGGGAAAGCAATCTGATGATCATTGCACTGCCTGAGGAGCTAGGAACTGCTACACAGCTTGCTTCTGTGCTATGGCTAAACTATATTCAACAAACAACTGAGACGGGTCTCTGTGAGTGGTGTTCAATGGTTTACTTATTTGGCTCATGTTCAAAGTAGGGATCATATTATAGGCTGACATCTAGTAATGTCGAAGGTCTACTGAGTTGCAGTTACCTGAGCCCTTGATCTGATACCATAGGTATTAGAAAGCAGTTACCTCAGTTCTTCGCTGGACAGAGTTGGAATCCTTTCCCCACCATGCATAAGTTGTAACAGAGGTGTGCTGACCTGTGATGAGGTTTGATTGCACCAGTGCTGCCTCTGTGTTGGAGAAGAGGTGCTGGAGGAGAAATTGCAGTTCATCTTTATAGAAAAGGAGAAACCTTGATCTAAACAGTAAGGGGCTTGTAGTGCTGGGAGAGCACTGCACATGGAGATGACCTCTCTGATCTAATGATTTTTCACAGCTAAACAGTTAGAACTTTCAGTTCCACTTTAGGCGAGCAAGGATAACATATTGTAAGTATTCCTAGCCATTTAGGCTGAAAGAGAGAGCTATTTGTTTTATCAAAATATAAATAGTACAAGGGCAAAACTGCATGAACCAAGTAACTGATTACAGACTGCATCATGGTTGGCTGGGTATTCTACTATCTTCTACTTTTTTACTAATCACTGTACAACTCAACCTGTTTTTTTCTCACTGTATGTACCTTGAACTTTATCAGTTATTACCAAGAATTCAAAAATGTTTCCTTAGGAAAACTTTGTTTTCACAGAATAGAAAGTGTTGTCACCAAAGCCTCCCCAGTTAAAATCCCAACTGTCCTCAGAAAAAAATATATGCATGCCTTTAGACTGAGGGTTGTGAATTCTGTCTTAAATTTAGTACCTTTTCTGTCTTAAAGTTCTGGCTTATCTTTGTATGGGCTTGATATACTTTGCCTATGCTTCATTTTTGGAGTGGAACCGTTAATCATCTTTTTTGTGCTCACTCACTGAATTTGGAGATCAACTGTTTAAGTCTCATGCAGAAATAGGACTTTTCTAATTTGCAGCTGGCTTCCTTGTCACAACAGTCACACTGCTTAGTACTGAAATATTATATGCAGAAAGTGTCTTGTTACATTTATTGGTTGCTTTTATCTTACGGCTCATATTCAATAAATCCTGTGCTGTCTGATAGCATCTCTTTTAATTGGCCCCATGTGATGCAGCTATTAGCATCAAACACAAGTTGCTAGAGGAATTCCACCTACTCCTTTAAAGCTTCCTGAGAACAATTTTTCACTTGAGCTCAAGTACCTATTTCTTCTCTTAACCCTTCAAGTGAATGGTATCTTGCCCTGGTATATTTGCATTGAAGTTCTTTTCTAGTAAGCTGAGTTCTATAAAGTTTGTTCTGCTCTGATACAGTTAAAAAAAACCCTAAAATTGATGTAAGAATGTAGTTTCAAGTTAAGTAGTCCTGTTCACTTGAACTGTATAAGCAGATTTTGAGATACAGTAGAAGCTGTTTCTTGCAGCCAAAATTACATGTAAGTGTTCCAGAAATAGCAGTTTACCCATTTTATTTGGTGTAGACATACTCAAGAAGTCAGTGTACAGTGGACTGGAAGAAAAGCTTAAAATGCGTATTTTAATTAACATCTAATTTTTTTGGGGAGGAGAAGGGAGTAGTCTCCACTAATTGTTTTATTTTTGCTATTTCATGCCCTCCTTGGTCATCTGATTTTTTTTTTGTTTTGTCCTCAAGCATATAGGAGGAATAATTGGCAGAGGTAATAGAAAACTAAGCTTTGGTGCGTTCTGTTATTTTACTTATTTTTGGTTGGTTGGTTTTGTCCTACCAAAAATTCATCTTGCATGAGTATTTAGGTGTTGTCCTCACATGTCACTGGAGCCAGGGAGCATGTCACTGGTACAGCCAGGGTTTGCTGTGTAATCAAGTCTTTATTTCAGTGTTGAAATAGGGACTTTTTTTAAGGGACAAATCTAGGTGTGTTCAGCTCTGCTGTTTCTTATAATTGTACCTTGTTTTCCTCTAAGCTGTCTTGTAATGGCAAAGCCTTGTGGTACTCTTCCAAGATCTTAGTTCACCTTGAGACTGCATTGAGGTGAATTTGAAGGGACAGTATGTAAGTACAGCCAGTTTCACTCTGTTGTAAAACATGTGGACCATCCTCTAGGGCCTACTGTATCCAAGCTTCCTGTAAGCTTTTTCTGTAGAAGAACCTCTAAATCCCTGCACTGGTGCCTTTACTTTCCATGAAGGATTGTTAAGTGGTACTTTCACTTAGCACAGGCCTTTCCTGGGAAGTCAGCAGGAGTGGTGACCTCTTTTCAGCTCTAAGCATTGCAGGTCAAACCCTGTCTGTGGTTAAATTAGTGGTAAAGCTTTCATTGAGATTTTAAATTCATTACAATTTGAAGTCTGCAAAGCAAGGTGGCTGCATCTCTCCAAGAGTGCATTTGAAAGGGTGATACTGGCCATCAACCAGTCATTACCAGTTATGTTGGAGTCTTACTCCTTGTATTTCTTCAGTAGAATTGCAGATAGCTGTATCCAGAGGTGTTTACCAAAGCATTGTCAGTTTATTTGCAGAAAAATACAGATACTGGAGGTTGTGGTGGATTTGGTTTTTAACATATTTATTATTTGGTTGGGCCACAGTTGTCACCTTTGCTTCCAGTCCTTTGTCCTCTGTGTTGTCAGGATATGTATGTATTCACAGCAAGATGATCCTTATTTCTTAAGATTTTTTAAATTATTATTTAGTTCAGTTGAAAATTGTGGTAGATAAAAGGAAACTGCATCAAGAGTGATCCCACTTGGGAGAAACTCACAGCAGGCACAGACCTGTGATAGTCCAAACAAGTGGACTATGAAATAGGATGTAAATTAAAAATTCCATTAAAGAAAATATGTTGTTCTGAAAATAACGCTTCCACAGATCAGATAGGTACTCCAATATTGACAGAAGTAATGGGTGATTCTAGATTATGCTTTTTATACTGTATATATGCTATCTCTTTTTTCAAATTCTTGAACTTTATTCTTTTTCTTTCAAGGGCAGAAAGTGTGAAGATCTGAAAGCTTCTATTCATATTCATGTATCTGAATATGGTTGAGATCATATTCAGATATATTTGTCAGTGTTCTTCTGTACAGACATTTTTATCGTGCTGTTTGTGACTTAGTGTCTTTTAAAATGTAACTTGTTTTTGCATCTATTCAAAGATGCTGAGGGCATTTCAAATGCTGTACTCTTCTGAAGTTCCAGGTGGCAAATTTTGCAAATCACCATGGTAATGTGCACGTGGGAGGAAGGCTAGTTGGAATCTGCATTAACAGAATCTGTTAATATTACATATGCTCTGTGGCACTAGCACTGCTTGTTCTTTGACATGCGTGTTCTTTGACTGCGTGTTCTTTGCTTAATTAAAAACAAAGTAATATGATGGAAGTAAAAGCCCCTATTGTCCAATTTCTAATCTTTCTTTGTGTGTGTTTCTGAAATAAACCTACTGAAATAATCAGATGTAGGTAATTGTGGAATCTTCTTTCTGTTCAGAAAATGTCATGTGATTATCTTGTAAGCTAGCAAAAAATCTCCACAATTTCTTGGTTCCCTCTCTGAGAACTTAAGGATAGACTTAAAAGTCAGTGTGTTACAGCTAGAGATACCTACCAAGAACACTTATGACTGATAGTGCTTGTCCTGGTGATTTCTGCCAAAATGTTATGAATGTTTAAGGTGCTTGATTTTGGGTAAACAAATTTGGATTCTTTTGTACTTGTAATTGTTTTCTCAGACACAGAATTATATTAGTTCTGAAGTATCATCAATGCTAGTTTAGGGGTTTTTTTTAGTAAAGAAGGACTGTGTTCTTTTCCGAAACTGGTTCTCAATTGTCCTTAGTCAGTACTGACGATGGATAAACTTACAAATGCCTATGAGTTTTTAGGAAGAGTGGACAAGAGAAAAGTTAAAGCTGACTTGTCTCTTTATTATTGTAGTCTAAATAAACTTGGATGAATAAAATTGGAGACTTGGATGGAGAATGATTTATTTTTCCCATTACTGTATTCATTGTCTAAAATCTCAAAGTAGGAGAACAGTGAAGACTGTGAAGGATGTAGGGGGGAAGCCATACGAGGAATGGCTGAGGTCACTCAGTTTGCTGAGCCTGGAGGAGACTGAGGAGAGACAGAGACCACACTGCAGTGTACAACTTCCTTGTGAGGGGAAGAGGAGCAGCAGGCATTGATCTCTGTGATGACCAGTGACAGGACCCGAGGCAATGGTACAAGGCTGCTGTGCTATGAGAGATTTAAGTTGGATATTAGGAAAAGTTTTTTACCCAGAGTGTGGTTGGTTCCTGGAAAAGGCTCCCTTAGGAAGTGGGCACAGCACCAAGCATGATAGAGTCCAGAAGTGTTTGGACAGTCTCTTGGGCACATGGTGTGACTCTTGGGGTTGTCCTGTGCAGGGCCAGGAGTGGGATGGTGATCCTTGTGGTTCCCTTTCAGTTCAGCATATTTTATGCTTCTATGACATTTTAGTTGCTTGCAACAACGTACTACCTTAAAAATACTGACCCACTGCTATTGAGAATTATAGGCATTGATATGGGTTCAAAATGCAGACCAAGTCATTATGACTTTTGTTAGATGGCCAGAGGGAGTGGGCTTCTTAACTCTTTATTTGCACAGATAAACCTTACAGCAAAACAACTAAGAAGCATGGGGAGTTGAGATGCTCTTGCTGCATCAGAGTTGTTCATCAGAGCTGGCTTTGCCACAGGTAGAGCAGAGTTATTAGCCTGGCGTGACGTGAGCATTCAGACTGTCCTGAACTTGGGAGGTCATCTGGAGATCTGAGGCATCTGTGCGTGCACATTCACGGTACTTAGTGCATTTTGTTTTTACAATGCTATCCACTTGTATACAATCTGCCATAGTAATAACGCTTGTTATTGTGATATTTTTCTTTCAAAATGCCAGGCCTCCTTTTGAGAGTGCAAGTGTGGGAAGTGATGACTTTGACAGTATTTGCCTTAGGAAAACAAGCTGTTTTTTCAAGGCTGTTTTTGTGAGGGCTGAACATTGCTGTGTACGCAGCATAGTTACTCGTATATCTAGAGACTTGCTAGGTCCTTTTTTTGCTTTTTTGAGGAGGAAGATGCTTACCTCCACTGGACTATCTCTAGCTCTTCAAAAAACAAAACTTAAGGATCAGTAGGGCTTCAGACAGTGAACTGTTGTAGTTTTGGGTGAGATTTTTTTCATTCCATCATTCCCTTCACCTGTCTACTTCTGTCATGTACAGGATCTGTAGTAGCACACAGGTTGATTGTCACATGGGTAGTTTAAAGCAGACAGCTAAGGGATTCTTCATATTAGATTTTGAAGAAAAAAAATCAAGTAAACTACATCCTTTATCTAATGAATCACTAAAGTTACTCATGCCATGTTTTTAAAGTCTGTATTGGCAGAAATTATTTATTGTGAAAACAGAGTACCTGCTCTGAAAAGTATACTACTAAATGCACCTTCCTATCACTTCTTAGAAAAAAAGAAAAGCCTTTATGGTAGTAAAATAATCTGAGAAAGAAATATTAGTACACAGATACTTTTTCTTTCACTTCAGAAAGGTTTATCCTCTCGAACTTTTTAATACATACTGAGCTTCTCCACACTCAAAATTCAGTGTGTCTAATTAAAGTAAATTACAAGTTTTCACCCTTTGCGTAGCTGAATTTCTGCACTTTCTGCTTCTGATCCCAAGGTACCTTTCAGTCTTCTCCCTAGAGTGTTCATACAGTGTTATGCGTTCCTCTTCTAAAGCAGACGTGTCTCTCTGATGGGCCAAGGAATTTCATTAGAAAGAGAAGAAATAGGAAAGCCTCATGCCAGTACAGATAAACATGACCTGGACACCAGTGTTCTGGGTGGCTGACTCCTGCTAGTTTCTGGGAGAATTACTTGCCTTTTTCTTTTTCTGACTTGGGGTCATTTCTGGAGCCAGTCAAGATAAATGCAAACATTATAAAGCATTGAGATGTCTTGGTGTTACTATCTTCTAAGGATCTCTTGAGAATAGTGTTTGAAGTGAGGAAAAGGCATTCAGAGGTAAGTTGAAGTAGGCTACTGTCCCAAGTCCTCTTGTAGGCTAAGCTGGTGAATAGAAGTATCTTTCTCCTAAAGACATATCTTAACTGTAAACTCCATCTTTAGTTTGTCATCTAAGGAATTCTAATTTTGAAATTTATATGCCTCTGATAGGAGTGGGAGAAACTAAAATGAACCTTCAAATTTTTTTCAACTTACCTTTAATGGTATATAACTTACAGCTCTTTTGGTGCCAGATATGCACAGCTCTAAACTCAATGGCATTTCACTGACTCCATTCATTATGGTTTTGTGTAATTAATTGCTGTGTCAGTTACAAGCGTCATAGTGAAATAATAAAATATGCTCTATGGAGTGTCTGAAATTTTCTGTATTTATGTGACTTTGCCTTTGGCTAGAATAGAAGGCGGATTGTAAATCTGTGTATATATCTCCAGAGATAAAAATTACTTAGGTGCAAGATTAACCATTGGTACTTTTTCCATTTTTGTTTTTAAGAGTTTTCAAAAGGATGATGAAGTTCTAATGAGGACAGTGAAACCCAGTGCAAAGTTTAGATTTTTATATTCTAGTGGATAAAACAGTGAAATTGCTGAAGTTCACTGGTTTTATTTCTTCCAATGGACAGAACTGAATGTTTGTAGGCTATTTAACTGTTCATGTATTGTAAATTCGTAGGCTGTTTAGCTTAGAAAGTATTTTCCTTTATGGTATGAATACATTTTTAAAGTTTACACTCTACATGTGTAATGTTTTGAAGTTCTGTATCAAATTTCAACCTGTTTTGGGTAATTAGAAAACAACTTAGAAAATGTTATGGAGCTACACTAATGATTTTACTGTCTGAATTTGATAGTTAGGAATAGATTTTATAGCTGTTCTACTAAAATACACTTCTTGGACATTGAGGTTCTCTAAAATAATGTGTCTTTCTTCATTAGAAGCACTGTACTAATAAATATGTTTCACTTTTCTAAGGGAACCTCTATCTCATTTACCCTATTTATTTGTTTTTTGTTGTATTTGTTTTCACACGCAGGTGTGAACTCCTCACAGAAGGCTAATGTGGCTTGCAAGCTGGGGTGGCATAAGTAAAATAAGAAATCATCTGAGCAGATAATATCAGGATGGCAATGAAATCAACTGTTAATGTGGCAACATTAGTGATTGCTTGTAACTGGTTAAATCAGTAATGTAATTATTGTTTAGAAACAGGTTTGAAAACAAGGCTTCGGACAAGCATACAGCTTCAAATTTTCACACAAATTATACCACTTAGACAAATGCTTGTTATAACTGGCTTTTTTAATGGATGCGATGTGGACAAGTGTGCAGTAAGCTGTCCAGAGTTAATACAAAGTTGGCACAGCTTGATTAGTAGTGTGCCTTGGCAGTACCTGCAAACAACAACTTTTTCCACTCTGCTGTCGTTTAATAACCTTTCAAGCCAAAAGTCTACCATTTATAGAAATGCTTTTGTTAATTAAATTGACCATTAGGATGTAGGTTTAGTCTACAGGCTTAATACATCTGGGTTTCTAAATAGCTGTGGCTTGATGACTTAAAGCCACTGGTCCAGATCATCTCATTTCTCACTGACTTTTTAAAGATGTTATTGTACAAGAATGGCTTTCATTGTTCTGTCCTGCTGGTCCTTCACCATGGCCCTAGATTTGTAATGCTGAAGTTTAGGAAAGTCGTGAAGTCTATTTTTCTTTAAGGAGAGGGGTGGGGGAAGACATTTGGCTTAGCATTTGTAAATATACATGTAATAATGTAATAATGTATTCTTATATCTGCTGTTACCTCATTTATATACATGTTATTACATATTTAATTGTTTATACAGAATTGGTCTCTACATACTTAGGATGTTATATGTGCTATTAATGTGTTCTCTTCCCTAATTTCTCATAATGCAGTTTTCTCTCAGTGAAATTTATTAATATGACTCTTTCTTCACTTTGCTTTCAGTTGCATTGCATTTGAGTGAAGAGTTCTGTGTTAAACTGCAGCTAAAATAATTGTTTCTCCTATCTATGTATCAGATATTGTCCACAAAATCTTTAACTAGAAGGTAGTTAACTTTCAATGACAGTTCTGCTATAAAATTGACATCTACTCTAAAAGTATGTGCTTGCCTTTCTGGCTTTAAGGATTTTACTTGCTTTCATAGCTCTTGACATGTAATACTATGCAGACAAGTGTACTTCCTTCATAACATTTTTCTTTTAATTTGCCATTTTTCTGGACTTATAGTCAGTTTTACCTGCTCTTGTCTGCCTTAGCTCTTTGTTTCTAGTCCATAATTTTTCTGACAATCTTTTCTGAAAACTACATGGGTAAAGATAAAAACCCCTTTATATTACTTTTTAAATCTGTCTTATGTCAGCGTGAGAAGAAAGAGAAGGCTTGGTTCCCTAGTTTGTGAGCAAGGAAGGACTCAGACATGATTAAAAAAGCCCCCAGTAAAACTCAGCAAGCAAATGCCTCACCATATAATGGGAAGATTAAAACATTGGGGATCTCAAGGGTAGTAAGGGAGGTAGAGCTTTTTGTTTGGGGAGTTGTTTCGCTCTGGTTTGGTGTGTTTTGGTTATTTTAATAAAATCTCCAAAACATTGCCCTAACATAGGAAATGTACAAAATTTCATTTATTATCACATTTACCTTATTTTTATACACACATCTGAAATGTGAACTAGATTGTCTGGTAATTTCAGCTTTCCTCAATTCTTCTGTCAGAACACCAGGGTGTTCTGGTTTGTTTGGGTTGGGTTTTTCTGAATAGAGTTTTAACAACACTAAATATTCTGCTGCTACTTCAAGTAGCAGTGATTGTTCTTGTCACTCAGAGCCAGCTCTTATGAATGTGTTTCTGTTATTGCCTGCAGTACTTGTAATCCATCCTTCCTTTTACTGAGAGCTGCTGCACTCTGTAACAGATGTCATGGACATGATTCAGTAACAAACTCGTTTGCTAAACCTCACACACTTCATGGTATTTAACTGCCAAGTTACACATTTTTATTGGGAACTAGTACAGAACAGTTATTCCCTGAACTACCTGGTATTACCAGCAATTTTAAATCTGATCACCAAGAAAGGTTACTCGGCTAACCTTGCAAAAATAATGTTTGAATATGCATACATTTCCCACACACCACTGCTAATATAGAAGTCTGACCCTAGCAAAGGAAGTAGCCAAAACTAAGTAGGTACTGCTTTAGTACCTACGTTCCTTATTTAGTTCATTTAACCTGTGTCAAGCATATGTAGATATATAAAAATTATTTATATATTTTAAACACTGCGTAAACATATTGGGATATGAGAATTAACAGGACCTGAGAGTACACATGACCGTGAAAGTTCCTTTCAGCCCTGCTGTAAACAAGGTACTCCGTAATCCCTGAAATCATTGGGAAGTAGTTCAGTCAATCTGACACCTGTGGTGCCTTGCAAAGGAGAAGCCTTGGAGGAACACCTGACTCTCCCTCTTGGTAGCTGTTTTTTTCTCCTGGAACCATGAAGTTACATTGCTCTTCACTGTGAATAGTTTGGATTAGGTGCTGTAACAGATAGTAACTTAATTTCTGTTTCTCCTTACTCTCTAGTTTTGGGGATATCTTCACTGAATAACTTGCTGCTTAAAGAAAGTAACGGAAGTTGGGAAATTCAGGTAAGCAATACTTTCAGCTCATTTTTCACTTTAAATGTTGATGCAAATATGTATGACAGATCTATAAGTATTCATTGTAGTACCAAAACCATCAAAGCATGATACAGATTTTAATGTTACTAAGATTGAATGTGGTTTCAGGGCACCTCTTGTAAACTCTAACCATCTCCTGATAAGCCCCTGATAAGAAGTCCCACAGACTTATGATATTTAAGTGTTCTTTATGCTCATGATAAAAATACATTAATGTTCATATCTAATATAGTAGGAGGTCCAGGTACTTTTTAATGCTCAGTAAATTTAACAAACTATTTTTGACAGCATTGTCTTGTTGCTCCAACAGACTCTGGTGTTCGTAGTATGTGCAGCCACATACACTTCAATTTCTTTTCCCAATTTTCTTACTAATGAAAATTTTTGATGGATTTGCTAATTACATCTTTTTCACATTTCACTTCCTTTGTTTCAACTAAGGCCTCTAAATAGGTCTCCAACACCTAATTCTTGTATAAGATGACAAAATTCTTTTGGTGTTCTTTGTATAATAACTTCCATGGCTTTAGTAATTTAATTTGCAACTGCATATAATACAGTGTTGTTTATCCTGGTTTGCTCTGATTTTAAGGGCCCATCCAGCTTTAATTCACTGCTTTCTAGTTTTTCCTTCAAGTACATGTGCTTTGGTGGGGTGCTAAATAATGTGTAGGAATGGCCAGTGGTTTTAATTACCTGAATTTGCCTCCACCAGAATTCTCAGATAGATCTATTCCTATTTGACTTCAGTCATTGATTGTAACACATTTATGTAGGGTTAATTGCTGTGGATTACATGAATACCAGTGGAACAGTTAAACCCTGAAACTATTGCTGATTTCTTATGAGCTCAATTCTACATAGTAGTTTTAATTTTAGAAGCTTGTAGTTCTCCTTTAATATTTTTTATTTACTGTTTTCATATTTTACTTTCTAAAGATTCAAATAAGCTATGTGGAAAAGGATTCTGTTGGATATCAGTACCTTAGGAAATGTACATAAAAATCTCTTGCACACATGCTCTTTCCTCAGAAAGAGATATGACTTGTGGAACACATTGCAAAAATTCTCCATATAGTGTTTTGCAGGCTTTGTTGTCAATTTTGTTTTCAGGAACTAAGTATCTTTCTGTTTTACCTTACTCTCTGCTTCCAATCACCATTCATGTAGTATGTAATTCAAGCAGCAGTACCAATTGATGCTTTACTCTAAAAATACTCAAAGTACATTGAATCTTGTTTAAATAATGGCAAAATTACATTTTACATTTTAAGATACTGGTTAGTGTTACACTTTCTGTTTTATTCTTCCTGTCTCCCTTCCCCTATGTGCCTTTGACAACTCTGAAGTGTTTTCAGTATGTCTCCTGATTATCCTTCATGTTGTGCACTTCCTCTCCATTATCACCTGATCTTTTTAGCTCTGATTTCACTATTACTTGTAAAATGTTTCTGACAGAGTCTGGGGAATTTACCCTGGAGAAGCATATGGCAGAAAGGTGATTGTATTGTTAGAATGAGAAACTGAAATGTAAATGGCATCCCATGCTGGGACCAGGAGCTGCAGTCTGTTGCTGACCCTGCAGCTCCTCCTCTGGCCTGCTACTTGCTGCTGGAACTCTGGGGCACCCCCAGATGTTTTATATGCCCACCATGCAAATGTTCCATTGCAGAATGAGAACGGGCAGTGCAGATGGGGAATCTCCTTCCTTCCAACTCTGTCAGGAAGGGGGAGAGAGAGAGAAAGAAATAGTAGACCAGTCGTAGTAAGTAGCCTAACCCCAAGGGAATTTTTAAATAGTTTTAAAAACTGCCAACCCCATAAAAATTCACAACCAGAAAAAATCTGTCTTGTAAGGGTGGATGGAAGGGGGAAGAAGGAAGGCAGGCAGCTGGGTAGCATGTGTAGGTATGATGAGAGTAGGTAAAAGATAATGATGATGTCTGTTTGAAGAGGAAGTCTCAAACAGACATCATCTTAGCCTCTGAGTCTAAGACTCAGAGGAAAAGAAGAGCAGTATTTAAAACCAGAGGGAAGTGAGGGCTGTACTGCAAGTGAGGGCTGTACTGTAAGCAGGAGGGCACAGGGATGGATGACAATTGGTGCAGGAAGAAACAGAACTTCTGGAGCAGTGGTTCAGTGAGTGGTCATCCCCACTTGAGCAGGAGCACACAGGAAGCAAAGAGAACTCCACAGTGCAAAAATGTGTATTTCATTCTTGTGCCAGAAACAAGTGAAGTGCAATGGATGTTTCCAACCTGTTGGCTGGCCTTTCTGTATGAGCTCCAGGAGTGCCTGCAGGAAGCTTCAGTCATAGATCAGGATATACAGCCTTCCTGACTTGCCTTACTGGCAACTATGAAGTTGGTGAGAGTAAAAGCTCCATAAACACCTTATGATGTGGACTATTNAAAAAAAAAAAAAAAAAAAGCCTTAGATCCTAGTATTTTTCAACATTTATGCTAAGTTTTTGAGGTTCAGAAATCGAAAGAATGTAAAATAGTAATGGACAGTGCTCTAGTGCCATTTCCTGCTGCCTCTTTTCCTAGAACCCTGCAAATTTTCCTTTCCCTTCCTCACTGCAGCTGTGTAGGTGGACTTGCATTTTTGTTCACATGCCAGGGTTTTTTGTCGCATGACTCTGACCATGTGCTTTGTGGATGTACTTCCCATCATGTGAAGTAGAAATATTTAGGCTTGTGGCTCTTCTTCATAGTATATTCTTCATCTGGCCTCACAACAGTCTTAAACATGCACTCTCCAACTCTTTAGAGAAAACTTATAAAAAATGACAGAAACAAAAACCCCAAAAAACCCATCCAAAAATGTGTTTTTCTCAATGTTTCCATTCTCATATTGCTAATTCACCAAAATTCTAGAATACTGGGGTGAGAGAAGAGAGGGAAAAAAAATTCTCTCTTGTAAAGGTAGTGTCAAAACTGTAAATTATTTAAGTTTGGCAAGGAAGCCTTTGTTCCATTCATGTCTAGCACTAAAAGCTGGTGCAACATTCCTGCATTACTCCTTGCATCCAGAAGCCATACCCTAAAAATGTTGGTGGACTGTTCATATGTTATGTGCACATCTTGGTGCCACCATAGAAAAACCACATGTCTTCAAAGTCTCAATTATGTCTTTTATGTTTCCTTCTAGTATTTATTTTCAAATTTGATTCATGGGTTGGCTTTTCTCTGCAAGATTTTAGTTTCCTGCATAAGGAAATATTTAGACGTCATCCGCCACACTTTCTCATTAATTCTCTATGATTCTAATTTTCAGTTAAATAATTGGTTCATTAATTTGAAGCAATGCCTTAAAGAGAAATTTTAGTTCATTTATGTAATTGAAATTTAATTCAGTGCTTTTTAGTTTTAAGGGCAAAGGAAAAAAAAAATTGCCTAAGACATAAGATGTTGGATTTCAGCATTTTGTTTCATGAAGGACTTGTGTTTTTCAGTGCAGCTTAACTGCCTTTAACTTCTGAGTTGGTATCATCGTATTAATCCTGTAGAATAACTAAACTAACATAGGTAGAAAACTTTTCTTCTGTTACTCCCTTTCAGATGCCCATTTGTGCAACACATTTCATTACTGCTGACTCTTGTACCATCTGTATTTGTATCTGACTGTCCTCCACTTCCTTCATTGTTAAAATTGGGTCAAATCACTGGGGTGCAGCTAAATTATGTGACTGATCCAGCTGCTCACATAAGTGTTCAGAAATGGTTTAGTTTGTTTCCCTGAAACATTTTATTTGCATTTCAAGATAGAACATAGCTGATCCAGCTGAACTATATTAATGTGAAAGTTCACAATCCTCTTGTTCTCACTTTTCACAGTATGTGAAACATGAAGGACAAATTCTCTGAAGCTTTGTGGCATTGGAAGCCATAAAACAGGAAAGCTAGGAATTAATCTGTTAATAAGAGAATTGCAGTCATGGAAACCAAATTTCATTATACCTGTCTGTATGAAGAGAATAGTAAACAAAAAGTAGGATAGAAGAGTGTAGAGGGAATATTGGTTGATGTCTAAATTATATGCTTAAACTGCCTTGTCTCCCTCTGTGCTGTAATGGGGAAGAAAAGGAAAACACAAGATGCACAAAGGAATTATGCTGGGAAAAAATACACCTGTATCATGTCCAGTTTCTGTAATTTGAAGTACTGAACATAGACCTGAGAGATCTTTCATTTTTGGAGTTTTATAATTAGACTTCCAATTTGCTAAAGAATCAACTTTATATTACAGATCGAGTCGTTCTCTTGTATAAGATTTTTTTTTCCTTTCTCGTAGTTGTATTCTATAATCTTTTTCTTAAATTGGCTAATCTTATGTGGGAAATAAGACTTCCTGAAAAGCCTGTTTCCTGCCCTCTTAGTCTGTACTTTGCAACCAATTTTTAATTTTTTTTTTAATATGTGATTTTATACAGGAAAAAATCTTCCACTTTGTAGTTATGACACAAAGCCCAAGAAGCATAAGAGTATAATTCTGGCTTTTTCCACCTTGAATAACCACATCTCCACCGAAAATGCCCTGAAGTCTATTCGATACTTAATGTTTGGGGCAAAATTCTCTCTGCAGAGAGGGTGCTAAAGACAAAAGTGCTGGGTGTACTTGAACATTGGCATCCTGTTTCCTGGGAGAGCCTGGGCTTGAGTGTTAATAGTCCTTGCTGTGTTTAGTGCTTACTGTTTGTCTTCTGTATGTCAGATTTGTGTGTGCTGTCCATTCTCTGAAGCTGCCAGACAATGCATCGGTGTTACACAGTCAGATTGTACTGCTGTAAGAATTATACAATTAAAGGCTCCTATTCTGCAGCACAAAGTTACTTGAAATATATGAAACCTAGTAAGTTAGGTAGCTCAGAGACAGAGAAAAGCTCCTGTGAGATGTAGGAGCTGGCTGAAAGTGAACACAAGTGGGGAGGTGTATTTGTTCCATTAACATATCTAAATGTTCTTGAATTGTGGGTGGAGCTTCTAATCATGCAGCTGTCCATTTTCTTGAAAGGAAAGAAAAGGATCCTATTCTGTCCCATATGAATGATGTAGTACAAAGAAGGAAAGAACAAGTAATGAACAGTCTTGTACCAATGGCAGAATTTAATTTTCAAGTCTATCTTTGCCACACAATATAGTCGTGCAGGCTGTCTTTTGGACCAACAGTTGGTACAGCACACTGAAGGACACAGAACGTGTTATAGTCTGGCTTTGTTCTTAACATTATGTGCAGCTTACTGTGCATACTTCCCTTATTAGGAAAAGTACTTTAACCTGTGTCCCTTGAAGGAGTGATGTGTTCCGATATGCACGTGTTTAGAGTTTTGGCACATAGATTCAGAATACTGCCTTCAAAATTTTAGTAACATTTTGCTTTGGATGTGTAGATTTTACAGACTTCCTGCTTCCTTTTTGTCATTTCACAGAGACCTAGTTTGCATGTCTGCTTATGTCTAGAATTGTTTGACTGGGCTGTTTGGGTGCTGCCTTATGTCCAGGAGACACTGATCCAGTTTCTTGGAATATGCTTCATTCAAATCATATTAGGCTTGCCACAAGACACCACTGAGTTATGTAATTAAAAAAAAATATATATATATATATNAATTAAAAAAATATATATATATATATATATACGAGTGAGGCAATATCTTGCTGCTCCTGCCCCCTTTAGCATGAAGTAGTAGCTGTAGATTTTTCAAGAATCTGATTTCTTCTTTTGACCAAGGCAATTCAAAAGAAACACATCTTGTCTTTAAGTCTTTCTCTGCATTGAAATGTATATCAGTCTTTAATCCTTCTAGTCTTTCTTCACTCCCAGTTATTAATCCTACCAGGAATGTTTTCTGTTACTGAGTAAATTGGGGAGGAAGGGTAAGCAGGCCAGTATTTCCATTATTCCTGTTGCATAATAGATCTGCCTCTCTCTGGCTGTATTATGCATGACTGACCTTCCATTTAGGGCTGGTTTATTGGGCTTCATTTCAAGTATTTGTCAACAGTTACTTTGTCAGTCATGTTGGGCCTTAAGTATGAATCATGTTCAGAGGCTGAACTGCATTTGTACATCCTGGGCACATTCTCTTGTTGGTGCACAGTTGGAAGACCTGTAAGAGTGGATGGCCTCAAGCTGTAACTTCTTTAAATCCCTTTGACAGGCAGAAGGGGAATGCTGCTTTTGAATTGTCTCAGGCAGGAAAGTGGTGGGGAGTTTCAGTAGTAGCTTCAGTGGGTTTTTGTTTGCTTTTTAGTTGATATGAGTGAAGTAAAAAATGGGAACAGAAAGGCTACCCTCGCTCCCTTTTTAAGAGTAGTCTATTCAAGTTAGCATTGTGGGAAAGATGCTTTTACTGTGGTAAGGAGGAAGTGTGAAGTACCTCTTCTTAAAGAAGACTACATGGGTGATAGTTACTTGCTATAGCGCATATATATATATATATATAACCGTAGGCAGAAGAGGAATGGGAGGCGCAGAGAAGTATTGTAATTATTAAATAATTACTGAGAGGCAGGAGTGCCAAAGGAAAAAATTGATTTGTAAAGTAGCAAGCTAAATCAGTAGTGGAGTAGCACCTGCATCTTAAAAAATCTGTCAGGCATTGAGTGGAAGATGCCGGGTACTTGGCACTTCTGACAATCTAGCAACCTGACTGTCTGTCTCAGTTTTGAAATGCTTCTAACATAAGGGCTCTAACTTGAGAAACCACAAGAGACTGCTGTATTGAATGTTTTCTGCCTTGTAATGGACTGTGATTTAACCAGTAAATGAAAAGCCACACTGTACATGAATCTCTGGTCCCCACTGATTTTAAAGTGCAGATCCCCAGTCTAGTTTGTATATAGGTGTTACTACTTGATTTGCTATAATGGAAACAAATCCATGGATATCTGCTGAAATTTCTCATTGTTAACAGAATTGCTGTGGAAGAAAAACACTATGTATTGTCAAAATTTTATTTACCTTCAGATAACCCAGTCTAAAGAATGATTTTTGCCAACAGATGCTCTCTCATAAATACAGTGGTTCCTCTGTTTCTGTATCCTGTTTCTTTTGCCCTCCATCTAGCTCCTCCAAATCTCCTGCAACTATCTTTGCCTGTGAATAGATACATTTCAACAAAGATTTTTTTATGTAGTAGGTTATCTGTTGTGCTTTTACTTCCCATTCTTAGATTTTTTGTTTAAAACCAGGCAAATCTCCCACACAGTTATTTTATATCATATGTAAACTTCAGACCTGATTCGTAAGTTTCTCTGCTATGCTCTGCCTTGCTTCTCGTCTTCATCTCTTTCCCTCATTGGAACACCAGCGTTTCCTGTTACCTGCAATATAGCACTAACCCTTCCTGTTACCTTTCTGCTTCTTCCTTTCTGCTGCTTGTATCTCAAAACAGCTGTAGTGGTTGGTTCCACTGTGGCAATTCTGTTAGTTTGATCCAGAATTTGAAGGCTGATGGATGGTGTTACAGTTATGAAGTCCTTTGTGGTGGCTGCTACAGGAGAAAGACTGTAACTACTACTGTTTTTAAAGCCCTGGGAAGAGTTGATAGCTCTGCAAATACTGACTGTAGAGCCATTTCCAGGAAAGGGAGTTGATATGTGTTGCAAATTACAGAATGGTTTGGGCTAAAAGGGATCTATACAGTAGTATTGAAGACTCATGGATATTCTTTGTTAACCTATATATTTGTCCTGTATACTGGTTTGCTGTGACTAGTAACCCCTTGTAAATAGACATCTAACTCCCCAGTGTAAAGTTTTGTAGCAGAAAAATCTCTGTCATATGTCCCAAAACAAACTGTTACAAAAGCATGTCCTTGTTCCAGTCTCTAGGGGTTGATATACTTTCATTTCCATATGTGTTTAAAGAAGTCACGTAGCATTTATTCACCGGAAGCTTTACAATAGCATAGCGCTGCAGCTATTGCTAATTTGGTAGTTCAAGTTGAGCTCAAGTGTGGAAGTGGTTTTTTGTTTGTTTCACTGCCTTTTTTTTTTCTTTTTTTCATATAGCTGAGAATTCTCTAGAAGCAAGATTCACATATATCCAGAAATAATAGCTTGTTTTGCAGAAACTTTTGATGTTCTGAGGGTGTGTTTGATAACAGAGTTAAGTCCATCACTTGAACAATTTAGAGCAATAACTTCTCAAAAGAGCTTCCAGAAGACTCTTCATTATCTCATTGTTCTGCTATTAGTATTGGTACACTTAAAGAATACTTAATTTTTGATAAATTGCATTTTCAATATTACAGTAAAATAGGATATTCATCAAGAAGTGAAAAAATGTATTTTAGACTACTGTTTTCAGAAATTTTGTAAAAATCCTGAGCACCGTGCCTTTTTCCATCAAAAAAACAGTACTGTATTAGTCAAAATTGATGACTACTATGCACTGACTGTTATTACTGGTGTTACCAGCACTGTCTAAATTTTTCAGCTCTCTGGGATATTAGTATATTACAAAGTGAGTTAAATTAGCTTTTTTTTGAGAGTGGTAGGTTTGTGCACATCTCACTAGAGCAGTTGAAATGCTTGAGATATCTATCTAGCTATATAAAAATATACACACCTGCTAGTTTTTTTCAGATGTTCAATGATGGATGTACTAGTGACATAAAAAGGAGCTTCACTCACTTTTGACAGGTATCAGCATTATTCACTACACTGCATGTTCAAGAAATGCAGTTATTTCAGCACCACCATGTGTTATTCTGCTGCTCCTCTCTTATCCCTGTCTATTTTTCTAGTTACTTCTGTCTTGTGGGCTGCCTAATATAAAATACATGTGTTGTTTGTGGTGGTTTTGTTTTTTTTTTCTTGGACTCAAGCTGATGTATGTCATAAACATGGAAATTGAAGTTCTTTTTACTGGTTGTTCTATCATCCCAGTTACAGAGCTATGCAACAGGAGGCGGGAGAGAGAGACATATGAGATAAGGCTGGATGAAAGAACAGGTGGAATCAAATACTGAAATATGTAGTATTACAAGTAAACAGTGGTACCTGTACTATTTCTTGATCTTATTTTGTTCCTGCTTTAAATATTTATGATATATTCACATGATGGAAGAAAGCCCACAATTGTAGGTTAAAAAAAAAGAAACCTTTTGTTGTACTAGAAGTATTTCACTCGGGGTCCTTGAATATTATCAGTTGCATTCTTTGGAATTAGGTGCTTTATATGGAACTGAGACAGTTAATTATAAATGTGCTGGGTTTTTTAAAATGTAAACTTCTATTTTGTTGGAAGAAGTTAGGTTTGCTTAACTCTGCTTTGTTTGTGCCCTTCAGAAATAATTTTGAGGCTCCAAGACCTTGGTAGAATTACCAAGAGGAAAATAAAGGAGGGAAGATCTAACCTGTTTCTTAGAAAATTACCTTGAACTAGACTGGGATGTCCTTTGTTAACACAGAGTTAAAACAGCGTGCTTCTGCCTATGGCCCTTCCCATCCTAGGTCACTGTTGTCAGATGGTGGGACAGGTACCAGCCTTTCGGTTTCAGAGTGTATCTGGAAGTCATCATCCCCTGACTATTCAGGAGTGCACAGCCTTGCCAGCATGCTTTGGTAATCTCACAGGCAGGAAACAATGGAATTCATATTGCCTTCTATGGACACTTGGTTTCCTCAGAGCTGGCACAGATCCTAGGTATTTCCTCCACTGTCCACTGCTGTAAACAGACAGACTTTCAGGTACAGGACTGCTGTTTTGATGACATTAAGTGAAAAACTAGTCTGGCCTTTAGTAAAGGCATAGATAAACTCTGATTTCCTTTCCATCTTTTGCTGTGTGGTTGTCTGAAGACCCTATGTGGGAACGCTTTTGTACTCTATTTAACCTCTGCATCTGCTCTTAATGTAGAACTGATAGTCACTTAATTAAAGTGTATGTGTAAGATGTACATAAAATAAATAGTCTTTTTCCATTGTAAACTTCTTATCTCTACGTAGCCACAAAAACATATTTTATGAATTACTGTGTGTTGATACTCAGGGTTCTCATGAAGTGTTAATGTCTGTCTCTTCACTAATAATTTTATGCTCTTCAGCAGTGAATTTTTGCCCTGAGAATGAGAAATCCAAAATGAAAACAATTAACTTTAATTGCTTTCTTTCTTCTGACACCAGAAATTCTAAACAACTTCTTTTTAGGAAATTGCTGACAGTATTCTGGCATTTACAAGCAAGAAGATACCAAAACCCATTCAAGAAATAATTAATTCTTAAATATTTCTGATTTTATTTATTTTGCTACATTTTCTGAATGGAAACACTGCCTATAGCCCTCTCCTTCACAAGTGTACAGAATGAATCTAACCCTTAATGCCAATAAAGATTTAAATTAGACCATGGGAAGTGTGAATGAACAGTGAACAGTGCTTTAGACCACAGCACAGTATGCTGATTTGGTCATTGAGTTTTTTTCTGTTTTTTGTCTTCAGTCTGTATGCCCCAGAGAAGGCCACATCTCTTAAACAGAGCTCTTTCTGACTGGGTTTATTAGGCTGTTGTCACTAGTTTTAAAAAGACGGGTCTCATCTCAGTAGTTCTTAAGTTGAACTGCAGTGTGAGCTCCCCATCAAGTCATGAGTCAAGACGGGATCATAAATGAGCAGCTTCTGCAGTGCATCCCTGCAGGGGAGCAGGCTGGTGGTGACGGGTCGCTGAGCCAGGGCACTGTGCCTTCTGCAGCTCCTCATGCCCGTGGTCACGTCTGGTGAGGTCTGGCCTGCCTGCTTTCTCGGGAAGGGGCGGGGGTAGGGGTGAGGGTGAGGGGCGGGGGAGGAGAAGAGGGGGGAGTGCTCTTATCTGTCGGCTGGGAGGAGCAGATAATGAGCCCCTTTGTGCCCCCTCTAGAGACATGTGCTTCAGCAGCAGTGAGCTGTGCAGCTGCAACCCTGGCAACACAAGCCTGGAGAAAAGAATGAGGGCAGCTTCCCAGCACAGGATGACTGGGGGGTTTAAGGATGAGCAAATTGAACGGGTAGCACAGTATTTAGATGAACCTGTATGCCTGTTATTCTTCCTAGGGGTATATATATTTTTTGTTTTAATTTTGATCCTTGGGCTGAAATAGATCCATGTATCTTTTAGTACATAGATAAATCAATGACTTAAGACTTGCTAATGTCTTTGTTCCCTTTGAGAGTGTGGATAGTGCATTTTCTGGAGAATTCAGTGTTGCTTGGTAAAGTGCAGACAGTTCATTGTCACCAGTTAAAGAGCACAAAAGAAGTCAGTTTGAGCTGATTTTTGTAATGTAGGTGCAGAAAATCCTTTAAGATGCCATGGTTTAAGAAAAGAATTTATTTTTAAAAGTGTACTAATTTAAAGGGTTATTTGCATTGGTGCTTCTAAAGTGGTTATGCTTATTGACAGATGTTTTCTAGAGAAACTGATGATAAATATTTCATTTTTAAGGTGCAGCAATCTGATCTATTTGCATGGGAAGTTCCATGAAAGAGTTGAGGATAGCTCCACTGATGGGAATACGATGGGCTTCAATAATTACGTAGCTGTGGATAGGGATTCGAAAGCCACAATTTGGGCTGCATGTCTGGGAGAGAGGAGGCGTTTGTTCAAGGGAAGAGACTGAATAATGAATACCTTAAAGCAGATGATCTGTGTCTGAGTGGCAGACAAAGAGAGCTTTGGGGCAGTGAATGATTATTCCGTGTGAAAGGACCACAACCATATCTGGCCCGCATGCTGAATCTTGCATGTGAGCCATTACTCCTTATTTCTCCAGAGAAAAAGGAGAAGTCAAATCCGATTAGGAAGCAAGTGCAGCTTGCCAGTAAAGGTGCTGTCACTGACTGCATGATGTTCATCTAGTTACTGTAATGAGGAAATTTTGGTTAATTTAGTTCTGTTTTCCAGTCTTTTGACAAATGCAATAGACGTTTCATAGCAAGTTATGTACAGATCTTTCTTTGTTCTCCCTTACACTTTCATACCTCCTTGATGCGGTCTGTAATATTTGTCATACAAGCTGATGGTAAGTCACAGCCCAAAGCAAATGGAGCAGAGGATGTGGTTGTTCCTGGATGTTTTATGATCTGGCCAAAATGCTGACCTGAGGCAGTTGCAAGTCCAGGACCACGTTCACTTCCACTGACTGTGCTACACAGTCAGTGTGGGTGAAAAGCTATCATCACGGTAAACTGTTCAAGTAAGATTTAGTTAAGCCTGATGGTATAATGAATGAGTTTCTGATTTCTTTGGCTTCACTTTTTTCTGCCTCTCAACCCTAGCACTGAAGGTGAAAGTTAAGGCAACATGTTGCTTTTACTAGGTATATTTATTGACTTGCTGTGAAGTGCAGAGGGAAAGGTCAAATGTTAAGATACTTGGAGACACCTTGATACTCAAATGGTACAGAATTCTCTGTATTTTTTGTGAGGGGTAAGAAAAATGAGGGAAATGTTTTGGGTTGTGAGAGAATTTGTGACTGTACTTAAGAACTTAAATTAGTAATTATATCTTGTGCTCTTTTCAGAAGTTGCTAGTGAAATCAAAGCTACAGATGTAAAGTTTGACACCATTTTTAGCAGTCCTTTTCCTTTATTTGAGAAATAAAAACATGTTCAAGGGCAATTTTTATCTAAGTGCATACTCTTTACGCCTTATGCTTTCAGATAAAAACTGTTATCCCAGGCAAAGGAATTGGTGTGTAGTTTTTGGGTTTTTGTTTCCAAATATACAGAGCGAATCTTTGTCAGCAGATACAAGCAAAATGTCTCCCACCCCACCCACATACAGAGAAGGAAAAATGAACAGTTGTGTGACATTGAGGGAGATAGGACCTTGTTCAGAACAGAGAAACTTTTAATGATAAATTGAATTGTCACCATGCAGCTTTTAGTCAAAACAGTTGCTTCTTTGATTTGAGTTTATTTGCTGAAGTCAATTACACATGCAGATTCGATTGTACCCTTCAGCAAAACTCTAATAACTCAGCAACAGATCTTTCACTGGGAAGGATTATACAGATGAAATACTATTATGTTAGTAAGTAGCTCCAAACAAACAAACCCAAAAGAATTAAGACAAGTGTGAAGTCAGGAAAACACCTTTCTTTTTTTCTGTGATGAAGAGGCTTCCTCTGAATTTTACAGCTTAACTTACCATGATAATGGAGTTTCACAGCAGTTTTGTAGTGTGCAGACAGAGTGCTAAAGCAAACTGCAGTTTGTGAATGTCAATATGAAGATATTTACCAGTTGTAAACATCAGTTGTATATTTCAAAGATACTACAATGTCTTTTTCAAAAGTGTCTGCAAAGCTTCTTAGGAGTTCAAGGTAACTGGAGATGGGGGAAAGCATCTCCATAGAACTAAAGAAAATAGTGCATCTTCTCTCAAAGTCAAAAAATCTCTCATTGTGCCTCTTTTGTAAATGGTAGTATTTTACTTTGGGCTATTTTGTCTTTTCAAAAATTGTTTAACACCTGTTTTGTGGTCATTTGCCATAGTAGTTCTTGAGAGAAAATGGAGCTGTTGTACTAGTGGTTTCTATCTCTACATGGCTGCTATGAGGGCATGGGACAAGTTCCGCTGTGTTAAACGAGACCACGTCTGTGTTTTGAAAGGGAAGCATGTGCTGACCATAGCAGTACCAGTGAAAGTAGTGGATTTGTATATTAGGAAATTCCTATGGTAGGTCTTCTTTCTCCATAGTAGTTGGAGCCAGGATGATGCTTCTGCATATATATTTACCTTGTGACCTAAGGAACTAAGGAGTTGCCAAGAGAAATAACTGATTAATTAAGTGTACCTGTCAGGAGAGTAGAGTAAGACACCACATGGTGAGAGTAGTGTACAAGGTTCTGGAAAAGCGCTTATTTTCCGGGGTTAAACTTGAAAGCATCTGATTTTGAAGTCCATTAGGAGCTAAGCCTTGTAATTTACTGTGCTGTCTGTGGCTGATTTGGGTCTTGAAAAAAATGGGTAGTCCTTCCTGGTACAAAGGCCTGTAATAGTTGTCACTGCTATATTCCTTATGACTTTGTCATGTATGTTACAAAAAACTGCCTGTTGTGTTGGCTGTCTGAAAAATTTCTAATTGATCTTGTAGAGGAACTTGTATTTCCCTGTTTGAAGTGGGTAGATGGTTTTGAATTATGTGAGAAACGCTTGAGTCTTCATGCTTACATTTATTGAGATTCTTACTCTGTGTGGAAACAGCATTCTTTTCATAGTGAGGCAGCACAGGTATTATACTTCACATTTGTTATTTAGGACTTTTCAAGTTATCAACAGAAGTACTCCATGCCTTGTGATTGTTTTGGCATGAGATACTATGGCAAAATGTTGTTTATTTTTTAGGCTTCACTTAGGGTTTCTGCCTAGGTCAGAAGGTTGGGAAGTAGAGGGAAGTATGTTGTGTGTGTATTTCACTTGCCTTCCTTGCCTGTTGGCACGCAGGTAACTAACTAAAATAATGCAAGAGAGATTGCTTGGATACAGTATGCTTCTATGTATCACAATTGTTGATACTGTTTTCAAGTATGTTTCCTTACAAATAATCTCATTCCTTCTCTTTCCTCCCTACCAAACGAATTCTTCAAAGCTAGGTCTGTGTACTTGAAAGTGTTCATTCACTGTGGATAAGTAAATATTGACAGGTAACATGATGGCTAATTTGAAGTGCCCACAATGGGGAAAAGAATGTAACTGCATTGATTTGCCATCTTACAGCAATAAGCTTTTATTTCATGCTGATAACACATGCTGTAAGTAGATACTATTTTGGCCAGTACAGAATTTAATATTTAGTGGATCATTTTTCCTTGCCACATGTGTTCAATGGAGGAGAGAAGTACAGATATTCTTGAGAAGGAAGAGAAAGCGAGAAGTAGGTAAGAGAAACATCTGAAGACTGTGCTGGGCTAGTGTGGAGACCTGGACAACACAGAGCAGAAGCAGAAAGCAAAAGCACAAGTTCCTCTGTTAACAAAAGTTGTAGGAACATAAAAGGACTCCGTAGCAAGAAGAACCTAGTTCTCTTTTGATGGCTGTTTTTCACCATCACTGCATAAAAAAGTAAACAGAGCATGAAAGGGCTGCTTGGCTTGTTCTTTCTACTTTGTTTTCCAACTTTCCACTCCTACCCCTACTGTGCCCAGGATTTAACATGTCTACTTCATAGTGCAGAACAGGAAGAACAGACACAGCACAAAAGGAAAAACACAAGAGACTGAGAATTGTGTAGCTTGACACACCTTGAGGGTGATTGTTTTGTTTGTTTGAAATAGCAGCAGAAAGGTAAAAGTTGCACACAATTCTAACATTAGTTTCAGCCTTAACAGCAGCATACTAGTGCAAGTATCTTGAGGAATATGCCTAGTAGTTTGGGGGTCACTTTTCCCAAGTTCTGCATCCTCTGTCACTCTAGTATCTTTATTTCTTTGAGATGTGAGCTGTGCCAGTTCAATCATCCTACAGAAGCCAGATACATAGACAAGAACAACAGAAAAGTTATTAATTTTTTAAAAACCTGAAACATATGGAATGCATCCATGGCAAAAATGTCAAGGCAAATTGTGAAATAGGGAAAATTACTACAAATCCTTGGTTAATTTATTTTAAAAGATAACAGTGTGTTGTATGTCTTTGCTTGGAATGTCATTCATAATGAAAATAATAGTAAAAGGCTAGTGATGCACTGGTCCCCAACATGCACACTTTCCAGATGCTTATTTGTACTTCTTCCTGTATCTTGTCTTTTTAAAAGTGAGGAGGTAGAGAAAAGGTTCTTTGAGAAAGAGGGGGGAAAATGTTAAGGGGGGGAGGTGGGATGAGAAAGTGCTTGTGAACTGTAAGGATATGAAGGAGCATATCTTTCTGACTTAGATGGCTTAATCATCAGAATAACTTTATAAGGACACGAATGGATATGGCATCATTTGTTTTCTTCAAATGGAATTTCAAAAAATAAATGGACTAGAGGTTCAAGATGTTCAATGATTACTTTAATGTCTCTTTGTGTAGAGTATTTGTTAATGGTGTTGTGGAGGCCTTTTCAGACGGGAAGCATACCTGTCCATTTATCACTCTTTCTGTTTGTAACTAGAAATTCCAAAGAAGGCTACCTTTAATTAATCTGGCGTTTATGTACACAATGAAGTTTCAAACTTCAGGGAGGATTTTTTCTGCTTCTTAGTTTACAAAATAAAACAAAAACCCCAGACAAACAAAAGAAGCCTGAATGTTCAATCAGGGTAAATACAAAGCAGTACAAGCATATTAGGGGCCACAAATCAACCAGTGACTTAACTATGTATTTATTTGTTGTTTTAAAAATATACTTTCAACCTAATAATGCTTGGGAAAGATCAGTTTTGCAAAGAAATGCAGTTCTAGCAAATATATCCATCAGAAACCAGGATGTTACTAAATTTTTTATGGTAACTTCAGTAGGTCAGCATTAGTAACTAAGGTTTCTTTCCAAACAATGTTTTGGTTTTTTAGCCTGTTTTTCTTGTGCAGTTACACAAGAAAACTTACAAGGCTTTTGACTCTTATTTGTAACCTCAAGCTATAAGTATAAAGTCTATATCTTGAGGGAAAAGAAATGAGGCATTTTAAAATTCTGTTGTGTCATATGAGAATTCTTTCAAAATAGAATACAAAATTCTAGTGACTTGAACAAACCCTTGTGTTAATAAACAAAGAGAAATTAAGTGTTATCTGGTGCAGTTATAGCCCTGTATTGTTGCCTGTTGGTAGCAAAGTGTACTTGGCAAGCAAGGGTTGATAACTCTGAACAACTGTGTGTGTGTTTTATTAGTGTTACCTAAAGAGCAGACTCACTATATCCATTAGGGGTTTGTTACATGATACAGTGAGTTTTGTCAGAGAGCTACTGAGGATACTGCAGAGTTTTTATAAATACACAAGATTGACATAAGTGGAATGACCCTACTAAGAATACATAAAACTTGGTAAATATATACTCCTCACTTGCCATGTGGATACTGTAATTTTACCTTTCTAGTAGAGAAGTAGGTTCTGTGGACACTGCAGTCACTGCAGTATATTCACATTATACATCCTTACTTCAGTCAGTCCACTTAAAGGAGGACTAAACCTGGTCTTCTCTTAAAATTATGTTAATTGAGGAGCAACATGTGTTACTACCAGACATGCAGAGGACCACTTCTGTTTGTTCTGAGCAGTAGAACTGTACAGCTGACACAATTCCCATTAAAAATAATGTGGTTTTGTCATGCAATTATCTGCATATGTCTTTATAATTGTATTGCTAGAATGCAGTGAAAGCAGATACCAAGGCAGATGCATAGAGTTCTTTTTAAATCCATCACAGATTAAAGTAATCAGCAGTGCATATTCAGTGTGGTTTTTTTCAAGGCATACTATTCAATGAACTGCAGAGTTCCGTGAGCAAAGTACAGAAAAAACTCTGAGGCATATATCTGTTGCTTTCTGAGAAAAGATAACATATTTTACTTTTGTTATGTCTGTTCATAAAATTATAAAAGATTAATGTACAGAATTTCAAAAACTAGTTAGATATTTGTTAGCCTGTTGAAAGGGTCTCTGTCTTTAGCATCGGTGAGCAGTTTCAATGCCCCACCTCTGTGAGAAGATACACACTGAAATCCTTAAAATGGTGGAAATGTGTGTGCTTAGAACGAAGTTGACTATGAATGTCCTTGGCTGTCTTAAAATACAATTGTTGTGTGCTTTAGTTTCCCACACATACAAAGAGAAAGAGGTCCGGAGACTTCCTTAAAGCCTATACCTGCCATGAGCCTCCTGTTTATTTGTTTGGTTGGTTTTAGCAATTAAACTGAATCCTATTAAATATTAGAAATTATGTGGGTTTTTTACAATAACTACCAGCCTTTGCTGTGACAATCCTATCTCAAAATTGACATCACAGATTATATCAAAGAAGTCACTGGATTTAAGATGATGAATCATGCCTGTGTTAGAATGCTGGGAATATATAAAGTTCAGGGGAAAAACTATGAGCTGCTTACCAGCTCGGTACTATTTCTCAAAGTTTTGGCCAAGTCTTTGAACTGTTACTGAATCAGTTTCATTTTTTAGGTAATGTAGCTTTTTAGCATACATCAAGAACCTTTTCATTTCTTCCCCCACTGAATAATGTGCTGAAACTTCCACTACTTGCCTACTGAGACTGTTGTACAATTTAGAAAAAAACTGGAAATTGTTTTTTTTGGTAATAGCTTTCTGGTTTTTTCCCCTGTACCATTTAACTTGGTTTAATGGATAAATTGATTAAGTCTAGATTAGAGTAGTAAGGGGGGCCTGGAGTCTGGGTGTCAGAGTACAAAAGTGCTGTTTTGCAAACCTGCCGTAGAAAGTAATAACCCAGTTATATCAGCAGTGTCCTTTGTGTTTTGGACATAATAATTATTTTTCTAATTAAAGTTGCGCTTAATGCTTCCATCTTTCATCTGAGACATGACCATGCAAATAAAAACCTTTCATGTTTGATAAATAAGATAGATAACTTGATCTCATATTTATCCTTTGTAATTTAACTTTGATTTTTTTATTTATTGGTGAAAACACTGTACTGGTCTCTTAATTGTTCACAGTGATTAAAAATACTCTTCTGTTAACAGAAGACTTTCTAGCTCTCAGCAACTAAATAAGAAGCCCACATCTATGCTCAGTTTAGGCACCACTGTTTCCCTTCAGAGCAACAGTGTCTTTCTGTGAAATTGACAGGCAGGTGTCATACAAGGTGTCTGACTTGGCAATATGCTCTAAGCTTATTTGTGCTGTGTTGTAGCTATTGACAAGTAACTTGATATTTTAGAATAAAAGCCATTTATGAGCACAGTGCTATTGTAAAGCATTTACCTAGGCCAAACACAAAATCTCTTAAGTCCCTGGATTTTGTTGTTGTTGTTGTT